>PISX010007990.1:0-85100 GCA_004024625.1 Mellivora capensis | reverse complement strand
AAAGATACAGATGGAGTGAAAAGAAAGGCCATCTGTACCCCAATGTTTATAGCAGCAATGGCCACGGTCGCCAAACAGTGGAAAGAACCAAGATGCCCTTCAACAGACGAATGGATAAAGAAGATGTGGTCCATATACACTATGGAGTATTATGCCTCCATCAGAAAGGATGAATACCCGACTTTTGTAGCAACATGGATGGGACTGGAAGAGATTATGCTGAGTGAAATAAGTCAAGCAGAAAGAGTCAATTATCATATGGTTTCACTTATTTGCGGAGCATAAGAAATAACACGGAGGACATGGGGAGATGGAGAGGAGAGGGGAGTTGCGGGAAATTGGGGGGGAGATGAACCATGAGAGACTATGGACTCTGAAAAATAACCTGAGGGCTTTGAAGGGGTGGGGGGTGGGTGGTTGGGGGGGCCAGGTGGTGGGTATTATGGAGGGCACGCATTGCATGGAGCACTGGGTGTGGTGCAAAAACTATGAACTCTGTTATGCTGAAAAAAAAAAAAAAATGGCCCAAAGACCTTAACAGACACCTCACCAAAGAAGATATACAGATTCTAAACAAAACATGAAGGGATGCTCCACATCATATGCCATCAGAGAAATGTAAGTTAAAACAATAAGATACCACTACACACCTATTAAGATAGCCAAAATCCAGGGGCGCCTGGGTGGCTCAGTGGGTTAAGCCTCTGCCTTCGGCTCAGGTCATGATCCCATGGTCCTGGGATCCAGCCCCTCATCAGGCTCTCTGCTCCATGGGGAGCCTGCTTCCCCCTCTCTCTCTGCCTGCCTCTCTGCCTACTTGCAATCTCTGTCAGATGAATAAATAAAAATCTTAAAAAAAAAAACAGCCAAAATCCAGAATACACAAGAACACATTCAGACAACACCAAATGCTGGTGAGGATGTGAAGCAAAAGGAATTTTCATTCATTACTGGTAGGAATGCAAAATGGTATAGCCAACTTTGGAAGACAGTTTGGCAGTTTCTTGCAAAGCTAAATATAATCTGCCAATTGTGGTCCCTGGTATTTATTAAAAGGAGTTAAAAACATATCCATACAAAAACCTGGACGTAGATGTTTATAGCAACATAATGCATAACTGCCAAAATCTGGAAGCAACCAAAATGTCCTTCAGTAGGCGAATGGATAAACTGTGGTCCATCCCAACAATGGAATATTATTCAGCACTAAAGAGAAAAGAACTGTCAAGCCATGAAAAGATATGGAGGAATCGTAAAATGCCTATTACTAGGTGAAACGAGCCAATCTGAAAAAACTATATACTGTACAATTCCAACTACATGGCATTCTGGAAAAGGTAAAACGTTGGAGTCCGTAAAAAGGTCAGTCGTGCCCGGGGGGGTTGGGAGGAGAGACGGATGAACAGGCAGAGCACAGAGATTTCTAGGGCAATCCTGGTATGTCTAGGGCAATACAGTACTGTCTGCACAATACTATAGTGGGGGCTACATTACACACGTCATTTTACATGTGTCCAAACCCGTGGAACGTATAACACCAAGAGCCAATCCTAATGTAATGACTATAGAATTTGGGTGATTATGACATGTCAACCACGGTTCACTGACTTTCACAAACGTACCAGTCTGGTGGGGGATGTTTTTACTGGGAAAGCTACGCAGGAATGGGGGGTAGGAAGTATATGGAAAATCTGTGTTTTCTGCTCCGTTTGGGGGTGAAACTAAAACTCAAAAGAATAAGGTTTACTTTGAGATAAATAAAACTTGGGGGGAGGAATTATTAAAATTCTATTTACTCGGGACGCCTGGGTGGCTCAGTTGGTTAAGCGGCTGCCTTCAGCTCAGGTCATGATCCCAGCGTCCTGGGATCGAGTCCCACATCGGGCTCCTTGCTCGGCGGGGAGCCTGCTTCCCCCTCTGCCTCTGCCTGCCACTCTGTCTGCTGGTGCTCTCTCTGCCTCTCTCTCCCTCTCTCTCTCTGACAAATAAATAAATTTAAAAAAGAAAATTCTATTTACTCTAACTTCACAGGTAAAAACAAATCCTAAGCAAAGTAGAGTCGGCTTGCTTCTTAGGAAAGGCTTGTGAGCTGCAGGCTGGAAAGAACAAAAGGAGGCTCAGAGGAACGAAGCAGTTCCAGGCCAGGAGGCGGGCGGAGCTGTGGGGGCCGACTCCGAAGTCCTGGGGCTGAACCTCCGTCTCCAGACTCCCGAAAGCCACTCCACGCTCACTGGGCAGCAGCAGTCCCGCGCGCTCGTCCGCTACAACACGTGCGCTGGCACCCGTGCAACGGCGAGGACGGTCACGGTCACTGAGACGGGCCGGCTGCGACCTTTCCTGCAGGAGCGGGGTCCGCGCCTGGCGCTCCCCCTCAAGGGAGCGACGCTGACGGGGGGGTGGAAGGCTGCTTTCTAAACGGAGAGAGGGGAATCCCTGCGTCCCCACCAGGAAGCACGGCCCCGGGGGCCGGCTGGCCGCCGCTCGGGAGTCTCCGGCTGGTTCTCCCAACCCAGGGAAGGGGCCGGCTCCGGCGGGAGCTGTCCCCGCCACCTGACGGCAGCGCCACAGACACACGCGGGCTCAGATACGCTGTCCTCCTACCCGCCGCAAGCCGGCACCTGCCCAAGTCGAGGCCAGGGCGTCCACGCCAACAGCGAGCTGAGGAGGGACCATGCTGGGGGTCCGCGCCGGGACCGGCCGGCGAGGGCCGCGCAGCCCCGCGGAGCTTAAGCCCCTACCCCGGCCCGCCGTCCGCGCCCGCCCAGCCGACCCGAGCCCACCCCGCTCACCGGGGATTCTCGCCGCGCCTCCAGCTTCGGGCACCTCCGCCCGGGGGCCAGGACGCCGAGCGAGGACACGGGAAACGGACGCTACGGCCGCTCAGTTCCGGATAATGGCTGACCTGCGGGTACCGCTCCTTCCGGTTGCCCACCGACCGGCCCCTCCCCTCCCCTCCCTGCCTCTCTGGGAAGACGTGTCTCTATGGTTCCTTGTTTCCGCCGGAAGAGGCGAGAACGTCAGAGTTCCTGTGCCTTTGGGTTGTCGTTTCTCCCAGCTAACTGGTGGGAGCTGTTGCATTCCAGACTGAAGGATGCGTCCGGGCTTCAGGACGCTTGTTACCTCCTAAACGAATTGGACCTACTAGCTTAGCTTGTACCGCCCTGAGTTCTACAGAGAAGGTCGTGGTTCTTAAACCATGCTTTGCAGAGGCCCAGAGACAGGAGTCCTGAACTTGACCTAGCATCTCCTCGCCTTAGAAGTAACTGGTTTTAATTTGAATCTCCCTGATGGCTAGTGATGATGAAAGTTTTTCATGTGTCTGATAGCCATTGGTATGTCTTCATTGGAGAACTGTCTGTTCATGTCTTCTGCCCATTTTTTGACATGATTATCTGTTTTGTGTGTGTTGAGTTTGAGAAGTTCTTTATAGATCCTGGATATCATCCTTTTGTCTGTACTGTCATTTGCAAATATCTTCTCCCATTCCGTGGGTTGCCTCTTTGTTTTTGAATCCTTGAACCTAAATTGCATCTCCTGTAGAAATATATACATATATTGTTTATATAACCTCTCTCCTTTTTTATTTGATGGCTTAACCCATTCACATTCAATGTCATTTTTTTTTTAATTTAAATTTCTTTTACTTCCAGTGATCCAAAATTCATTGTTCATGCACCACACCCAGTGCTCCATGCAATACATGCCCTCCATAATACCCACCACCAGGATCACCCAATCCTCCTATCCACCGCCCCTCCAAAACCCTCAGGTTGTTTCTCAGAGTCCACAGTCTCCCATGGTTTGTCTCCCCCTCCAATTTCCCCCAACTCCCTCCTCCTCTCCATCTCCCCATGTCCTCTATGTTATTCTTTATGCTCCATAAGTGAAACCATATGATAATTGAGTCTCTCTGCTTGACTTATTTCACTCAGCATAATCTCCTCCAGTCTCATCCACGATGATACAAAAGTTGGGTATTCATCCTTTCTGATGGAGGCATAATACTCCATAGTGTATATGGACCACATCTTCCTTATCCATTCGTCCGTTGAAGGGCATCTTGGTTCTTTCAACAGTTTGGTGATTGTGGCCATTGCTGCTATGAACATTGGGGTACAGATGGCCCTTCTTTTCACTACATCTGTATCTGTGGGGTAAATACCCAGTAGTGCAATTGCAGGGTCATAGGGAAGCTCTATTTTTTCATTTCTTGAGGAATCTCCACACTGTTCTCCAAAGTGGCTGCACCAACTTGCATTCCCACCAAGAGTATAAGAGGGTTCCCCTTTCTCCACATCGTCTCCAACACACGTTGTTTACTGTCTTGTTAATGTTGGCCATTTTAACTGGTGTAGGGTGGTATCTCAATGTGGTTTTAACTTGAATCTCCCTGATGGCTAGTGATGATGAGCATTTTTTCATGTGTCTGTTAGCCATTTGTATGTCTTCATTGGACAAGTGTCTGTTCATGTCTTCTGCCCATTTTTGACATGATTATCTGTTTTGTGTGTGTAGTTTGAGGAGTTCTTTATAGATCCTGGATATCAGCCCCTTTTCTGTATTGTCATTTGCGAATATCTTCTTCCATTCCGTGGGTTGCCTCTTTGTTTTGTTGACTGTTTCTTTTGCTATGCAGAAGCTTTTGATCTTCATGAAGTCCCAAAAGTTCATTTTTGCTTTTGTTTCCTTTGCCTTTGGAGACATATCTTGAAAGAAGTAGCTGTGGCTGAAGTTGAAGTGGTTACTGCCAATGTCTCCTCTAGGATTTTGATAGATACCTGCATCACGTTGAAGTCTTTTATAGATTTCGAGTTTATCTTTGTGTACAGTGTGAGAGAATGGTCAAGTTTCATTCTTACACATAGCTGTCCAATTTTCCCAGCACCATTTATTGAAGAGACTGTATTTTTTCCACTGTATATTTTTTCCTGCTTTGTCAAAGATGATTTGACCATACAGTTGCAGGTCCATATCTGGGCTCTCTACTCTGTTCCACTGTTCTGTCTATTTTTGTGTCAGTACCATGCTGTCTTCATGATCAAATCCATATAGTAAAGCTTGAAGTCAGGCAATGTGATGTCCCCAGTGTTGTTTTACTTTTTCAACATTTCCTTAGCAATTCGGGGTCTCATCTGGATTTATACAAATTTTAGGATTGTTTGTGCCAGCTCTTTGAAAAATGCCAGTGGTTTTTTATTGGGATGGCATTGAGACTAGAGATTGCTCTGGGCAGTATAGACATTTTAACAATGTTTATTCTTTTGATCTTTTTGTGTCTTCTTCAATTTCTTTCATGAGTGTTCTGTAGTTCCTTGAGGACAGATCCTTTATGTCTTTGGATAGGTTTATTCCCAGGTATCTTATGGTTCTTGGTGCTGTAGTAAATGGACTCAATTCTCTAATTTCTCTTTCTATGTTTTCATTGTTAGTGTATAAGAAAGCAATTGATTTCTGAACATTGATTTGGTGTCCTGCCACATTACTAAATTGATGAATGAGTTCTAGTAGTTTGGAGGTGGAGTCTTTTGGGTTTTCCATATCATGTCATCTGTGAAGAGAGAAAGTTTGACTTCTTCTTTGCTATTTGGAAAACTTTTATTCCTTTTTGTTGTCTGATTACTGATTACTGTTGCTGTTGCTAGGACTTCTAGTACAATGTTGAACAACAGTGGAGAGAGTGGAAATCCTTGTCATGTTCCTTATCTCAAAGGGAAGGCTGTCAGCTTTTCCTCATTGAGAATGATATTAGCTGGTGGTTTTTCATAGATACATTTTATGAAGTTGAGGAATATTCCCTCTATCCCTAGACTTTGAAGCGTTTTAATCAGGAATGGATGCTGGATTTTGTCAAATGCTTTTTCTGTATCAATTGAGAGGACCATGTGGTTCTTCTCTCTTCTCTTATAGATTTGTTCTATCACATTGAGTGATTTGCAAGTGTTGAACCACACTTGCATCCCAGGAATAAATCCCACCTGATCATTCTGGATAATCTTTTTAGTATACTATTGGATCCTATTAGCTAGGATCTTGTTGAGAATTTTGGCATCCATATTCATCAAGAATACTGGTCTGAAATTCTCCTTTTTGATGGGGTCTTTACTGGTTTGGGGATCAGGATAATGCTGGCTTCATAAAAAGAGTCTGGAAGTTTGCTTTCTAATTCTATTTTTTGAGACAGCTTCAGGAGAACAGGGATTATTTCTTCTTTGAAAGTTTGGTAGAATTCCCCAGTGAATCCATCAGGTCCTGGGCTCTTGGTTTTTGGGAGGTTTTCGATCACTGCTTCAATATCATTGCTAGATATTGGTCTATTCAGGATGTCAATTTCTTCCTGATTCAGTTTGGAAGTTGATAGGTCTCCAGAAATGCATCCATTTCACCTAGGATGCTTAACTTATTGGCATATAACTGTTGATAATAATTTCTGATGATAGTTTCTATTTCCTTGGTGTTAGTTGTGATCTCTCCCTTTTCATTCATAATTTTATTTATTTGGGCCTTCTCTCTTTTCTTTTGGATTAGTTTGGCCAATGGTTTATTGATCTTATTGATTCTTTCAAAACACCAGCTTCTAGTTTCATTGATATGTTCTACTGTATCTCTAGTTTCTATCTCATTGATCTCTGCTCTAATCTTGATTATTTCCCTTCTCTTTTGTGGGGTTGGCTTAACTTGTTAATTCTCCAGTTCTTTAAGGTGTGAAGAGAGTTGGTGTATTCTGGATTTTTCAAATTTTTTGAGGGAGGCTTGGATGGCTATGTACTTCCCCCTTAGGACTGCATTTGCCATATCCTATAGGTTTTGGACCAAAGTGTCTTCATTCTCCTGGGTTTCCATGAGTTGTTTAAGTTCTTCTTTGATTTCCTGGTTTATCAATCATTATTAAGCAAGGTGGTCTTTAGTTTCCAGGTGTTTGAGCTCCTTCCAAACTTTTCCTTGTGATTGAGCTCCAGTTTCAAAGCATTGTGATCTGAGAATATGCAGGGAATAATCTCAGTCTTTTGGTGTCTGTTCAGGCCTGATTTGTGACCCAGTATGTCGTCTATGTCGTCTATTCTGGAGAAGGTTACATGTGCACTCGAGAAGCATGAGTATTCTGTTGTTTTAGGCTGGAATGTTCTGCATATATCTTTGAGGTCCGTTGGTCCAATGTGTCATTCAATGCTCTTGTGTCTTTATTGATTTTCTGCTTGGATGATCTGTCTATTACTGAGAGTGGCATGTTAAGATCCCTTACTATTAATATATTCATATCAATATGAGTCTTTATTTTGATTAACAATTGTCTTATGTAGTTGGCTGCTCCAATATTAGGGGCATAAATATTTACATTTGTTAGAACTTCTTGGTGGATAGACCCTTTAAGAATGATGTAGTGTCCTTCTGTATCTCTGACTATAGTCCTTAGTTTAAAATCTAATTATTCTGACAAAAGAATAATTACCCCAGCTTTCTTTTGAGGTGCAATGGCATGAAAGATTCTTCTCCATCCCTTCTCTTTCAGTCTGGATGTATCCTTTGGTTCCAAATGGGTCTCTTAGACAACATATGGATGGGTCCTGTCATTTTATCCAATCTGCAACCCTGTGTCATTTTATGGGAGCATATAGGCTGTTCACATTGAGAGTGATTATTAAAAGATACATCTTTATTGACACCGTGTTGTCTGTGAAGTTCTTGTTTCTATAGATTGTCCCTGTAATTTTCCATTCTATGTCACTCTTAGATTCTTTCTTCTTTTATAGAACCCCTCTTAATATTCCTTGTAGTGCTGGCTTGGTAGTCACATACACTTTTAAACCTTGCTGGTCTTGGAAGCTCTTTATCTCTCCATCCATTTTGAATGTCAATCTTGCTGGATAGTGTATTCTTGGCTGCCTGTTATTCTCATTTGGTGCCCTGAATATGTCTTGTCAGCCCTTTCTGGCTTGCCAGGTTTCTGTGGAAATTTCTGACATTATTCTGATGTGCCTTCCTCTGTACCTAAGTAATCTCTTCCCCGTAGCTGCTCTCAAAAGCTCTTGTTTAAAATTATGATTTCTCAGTCTCACAATCAAGTGCCTCAAGGTCTTTTCCAGATTCCTTGATATTGGGGGGTGTTCTTTCTACCTCTAGGACACAAATGCTTGTTCCATTCCCCAGATTGGGAAAATTTTCATGTACAATTTGTTCAACTATATCCTCTAGTCTTCTTTCTCCACCCCCTCTGGGATCCCAATAATTTTGACATTTGAACATTATTGGCATCATTTATTTCCTTAACTCTGTTTTCATGGCTTCTAAACTGTTTGTTCCAGGTCTCCTCCTGATCCTTTTTCTCTATCAGTTTTCCCTCTAGATCACTATTTCTATCTTCTGCCTCAGTTGCCCTAGCTGTTAGGGTATTTAGATTGGATATCATTGATAGCATATTTAACTTCTTCATGGGTGGCTTTCACTTCTGCCCTTAGAGATTCCATGTCATCACTAATGGTTTTCTCCAACCTAGCCATTTCCTGGGTAACTTGTTACCAATTTGTTAATTGAATTCCCTTTCCGACTTACTGTTTATGTCCATATCCAATAGCTCTGATGGAGTGGGCACAGTCTCAATTTTTCCTCTGTTGGTTGTTCCTCCTCCTAGTCATTTTGGTGAGAGATGGTTTAAGTGATTTGTAGCTGAGTATATCAACCACGATCCAGGCAAAGTCCATCTTGGAACACTTCTGAGCAATCGGAAGTCACCACCAAAATGAAAGAAAGAAGAAAAAAAGATATAAAGAGAGAGACAGGAAGAAAAGAGAAGACCCAGCCAGAATGGGCCCCAAAGGTAAGATTTATATGGTATACAAACAGAAGCGGATAAACAAAAAGACCAACAAAAGTATATGACAAAGAAAAAAAAACCCAGCCCAAACAAACCCTGGATAAGATTTATATAATACCAGAACAAAATAAATACACAGAAATCCTGACAGAAGAAAAAGATGAGAAGGTGGTTTTAAGTCCTCGATGTCAGCAAGGAGGGTTATTTGATTCTTCCTGGGTGTGTCTTGATATCTTTGTTAAAGGACTCAACTTTACAGAGATGAAAGGAGATTAAAATTGGCTTATATATAGGGGTAATATTGATTAGGGAAAGAGGATTAACTTAAAGCTCATATCTATGCGTGTATTTTTAAAAAAGAAAAGAAAAAGAAAAACAGTGTATGTATGAAAAAAGTTCAAGTGAAAAGGTTATTATAGAATATGTTGTATTGAACCCCTAGCTATAATAGTAAGTATGTTAAAAATTAAAAAAAAAAACAAGAGTAGTGAGAACAAATTAAAAATAAATGTTGTACCTATGAAATATACAGGCTTTAGGGCAATACCGTGAGCTTAATATATTGTTTTCCCTTGTTTTACAGGTTTTTTTAAAAAGATTTATTTATTTATGTATTTGACAGACAGAGATCACATGTAGGCAGAGAGGCAGGCAGAGAGAGAGGAAGAAGCAGGCTCCGCTGAGCAGAGAGCCCAATGCGGGGCTCAATCCCAGGACCCCGGGATCATGACCCGAGCCGAAGGCAGAGGCTTTAACCCACTGAGCCACCCAGGCGCCCCTTGTTTTACAGTTTTATGGGGATCCTGTGGTGGTTGTTCTCTTGTTCTTTTTGCTGTCTTTCTGGAGGAGGAGACTGCTTCTTGTTTATCAATTATTCTTGCTTGGATTGAGTCCTCTTGCTGCCTGGGGGGGGGGAGGGCTGTGGAAACTGGTTTTTCAGGCCTTTGTTCTCTGGAGCTTTTTTCTCTTTGGCAGCTTCTGGTGGCTTTTCCGAAGTTTAGTGGAAAGCAAACTGCATCTAGACCTCTGTCTCAGAAAGAAGCCTGTCTGCTCCCCTCTGGGTGGTCCAGAACACACAAACTCCCCCTCTGCAAACTCCGCTGAGCTGTGCAACCTCCCACAGGCAGAGCACATCCCCAGCCACTGTCTCAGGGGTCACCTGAAGTGTCCACTTGTCTCTGCACCTCCATGCCACTAAAACCACGAGTGATATTGGTCCAGGGAGCCTGCTTCTGGTGGCTGCCTTTGCCAGGACTGCTGTCTGGGATATAGACCTCAGGTTGGCACCGCGGAACCATGACTTGGCTGGTCCTAGAGACCATCAGCTAGCGCCCACACAGAGTTTTCTCAGGTGTGGGCATAGAGTGGGTCAGACCCCAGTCAGGCAGTGTGCAAAAGTTCTAGGGAGTCCAAGCTGGTGCCATCACCACACTCCCTCATGCAGGAGCAGGAGTGTGCCCAGCCAAGCCATGGTACAAGCTGCACAACCCCAGAGGCTCCGCTGCACTCTGTCTGGCATGGATGGTCACCAGCAGTGGCCATCCTGGGACTGTGGGCTTAGGCCTGTGCCCATGACCACCTGATTGAACCAGTTGCCCCTTAAGATCTTTTGCTCTTTTTAAGTGCTTTTAACCAGACTCCAAGTTAATGCTGGTCCCCAGTAGGAGGGCACTCTCGTATTGGGGTATTACTTTCCAATGGGTCACTTCTGGTGGCTCCCTCCCCCTTCTGTTTATACTCCAATGACCGTCCAAACATTCCCACTCCACTTTATCTCTCCACTGGTGTCTTCTGCCCCTGTAGAGATCCAAAAGTGTATAATCCTGTATCTCAGGCAGATTTCATGGTTGTTCAGAGTGTTCTGGTAGTAATTAGCTCACTTTAAGGGACTGGTTGAAACAGGGTCTCCTACTTCTCCACCATCTTGCCCATCCTTCTCTCAATGTCATTATGGTGGTTTCTAGGTATTTTGCCAAAGGATACAAAAATAGAGATTCGAAGGGGTACATGCAACATAATGTTTATAGCAGCAGTGTCCACAATAGCCAAAATATGGAAAGAGCCCAGATGCCCATCAACAGATGAACAGATAAAGAAGTGGTGTGCATGTGTGTGTATGTATGTATACATAAACAGTGGAACTTAGTCACCAAAAAGAATGAAATATTGCCATTTGCAACAATATGGATTGAACTAAAGGGTATTATGCTAAGCAAAAGTAATCAGTCAGAAAATGAGAAATACCATATTACTGCATTCATATGTGGAATTTAAGAAACCAAACAGATGAACATAGGGGAAGGGAAAGAAAAATAAGATGAAAACAGAGAGGGAGGCAAACCATAGAGGTTCTTAACTGTAGGAAACAAACTCAGGATTACTGGAGGGGTGGTGGGTTGGGGGATGGTAATTGGCTGTTGGGCATTAAGGAGAGTACTTGATTTAATGAGCAGTGGGTGTTACATGTAACTGATGGATCACTATATTCTACCCTTGAAACTAATAATATAGTATATGTTAACTAAATTGAATTTAAATTAAAAAATGTTTAGGGGCCTGGGTGGCTCAGTGGGTTAAGCCGCTGCCTTTGGCTCAGGTCATGATCTCAGGGTCCTGGGATCGAGTCCCGCGTCGGGCTCTCTGCTCAGCGGGAGGCCTGCTTCCCTTCCTCTCTCTCTGCCTGCCTCTCTGCCTACTTGCGATCTCTCTCTGTCAAATAAATAAAATCTTTTAAAAAAATGTTTAATGTCATTATTGGTATAGTTTGATTTATATTTGTCATTTTACCTTTTATTTTTCATGCATGTCTTGTTTTCTTGTCTTCCTTTACTTCTTTCATTTGCATTGAGTCACTATTCTAAGATGTTAATTCCCTTAGCAATTTTTTCGTTGCATTTTTTACATTATTACTTAGTGGTTGTTCTTAATATTTATCTTGTTATGAGATTCTACTTCAGATTTATAGTAATTTCCAGTGAGATACAAACTCCTGGGTAGCTACTGCCTGCACAGTTTTATTTCCTTTCCCTGTTTTTTGTGGTATTATTAGAATTATTACTTTATGTGATTTTATGTCTTTTAAAGAATCTGAAAGACAATAAGTATGTCTTATGGAGACCCAGGGTGGTACACCTTAAATGACAAATCCATTCTAAACACTGCAATCTCTCTAAGCCTTTAAATTATTTTCTCTAAATTGAAGAAAAGGAGGTTGAACATTTCCGTTTCATTCATGAGGTGTAGGGGGTGTATCTTTTGGTTTGTGTTTTAGCCAGTCAACCAAACTGTTAGAACCCTTCCTAACTCCCAGAGTTTACCAATTCAAATGCTAATCTATTCTGGAAATAACCTGACACACCCAGAAATATCACTACCTAATACCTCTTAGCTCAGTCAAGTTCAATATAAAGTTAACCATCACAATAATTTATGTCTTTAATTGGCATAGAATCTCATCTAATTGATATCTCTTTCATTTCCGATATTGGTACTTTGTGTCTTCTCTTAATTAATCTTGCTGGAAGTTTATCAGTTTTATTTTCTCTAAAATTTTGGAAGTTAAAAAAAGAAAGTACAGTGAGTTCCTGTGTATCTTTCACCCAGTTTCCCCCAAAGGTCACATCTTGCATAACTAGAGCACAATATCAATTCAACCAGGAAAGTGAATTGTACAATCTACAGAGCTTATTGAGATTTCACCAATTTTGTATATGATAATTTGTGGATGTATAATTCTATGCAATTTTATCTTTTTGTTATTAGCTATAACTTTATTTTAATGATTGCTTTGCAATTTATAGTATGTATCTTTATTACTTTCAAGTGACATTATATCACTTTCTGTATACCAGTGCTTTTCAACTTGCTTAGTAGTGGTTCTAACCTGGCAGCAATACCTAGAGATACTTTTGAAACACCAGTGTCTAGTGGGTAGAAGCCATGGGTGCTACTACACGTATATAATGCACAGGACAGCCAACACAACAGCCCTAATTTTAAGACAGGGGCACCTGGCTGGCTCAAAAGTATGCAGCTCTTCATTTCATGGTGGTGAGTTTGAGTACCACCTGGAAATTACTTAAATAAACTTTTTAAAACATGCAAGACAAACGATGGGAAAAAAAATAATTTCCATCTCATTTCATTTTTCTTCTTACTGAAGGACTTACTTTAACATTTTTTATAGTGAAGGTTGGCTACTGATGAATTCTTTTAGCTCTTTTAAAAAAGAGATTTTATTTATTTATTTGAAAGACAGAGAGAGAGAAAAAAACACAAGTGGGGTGAGGGGCAAAGGGAGAAGCACTCCCCACTGAGCAGAGAGCTAGATGCAGGGTTTGATCCCAGGACTCCAGGATCATGACCTGAGCCGAAGGCAGACTCTTAACTGACTGAACCACCCAGGTGCCCCTCTTTCAGCTTTTTAATGTCTGAAGATGTGTCTTGGTTTGTGCTTGAGTGATATATTGACTGCTCTAGAATTCCAGGATGGCAGGTTCTTCTTTCAGTGTTTTAATGATGCTGTTTCATTGTCTTCATGCTTATACGGAGTACAAAGAGAAATCTGTTGTTATGCCTATCTTCTTTCTCTGTGCATGTTTTTTCCTCTGGCTGTTTTTTATAATTTTCTCTTTGACTGGTGTTGAGCAATTTGTGATGTACCTTAGAGTAGTTTTCTCCAGATTTATTCTAGGCTTACTGTCCTCCACTACTAAGGTAAGCCCCTTCTGACTACTTTACCCAATGCACAAAGGAATTGCATTTTTCCAGTCTGACTTGTGGTAAGATGATATTCCTGGCCTTGCTTTTGTGCCTGGAACTGTTCACTCAAATCCTTTGGAACGTTTTCCTCAACTGGCCTTACATGTTTCCTCATGTAATGTGCCCATCAGTACTCTGCTGAATATCCTGGGGGAGGAGGGGACCATTCACAGATACCCAGAAATCTCTGTGTAGTTCTCTCTCCTCCAGTTCTATCTTGTGAACACTTCCTGCCTCAGTCTCCTTGGATTCTCAGCTCTCTCTTCAACTCAAGAATTTCACCAGACTCCACTTGGCTCCTCCTCCCTATGCTACTGCTGAGGGGCTTTCTCAAGGCAATGAACTGGGACACATAAGGGCTCACTTCATTTATTTCTATCAGATCCTTGTTTTTTTGTTGCTGATATCAATGTGTTAAAAATCCTGTTTCACATATTTTGTCTGGGACTTTTGTTTCAGGCAGGGATCTAATTCTGGTCCCTCTAATTCTAATATGGCCAGAACAGGAAGTCTCTCCTTCAGTTTTATTCATGTCTACGTATTTTCTCATTTTCATTAAGTTTTCTTCAACCCATGAATTATTTAGAAATGTTGTGTTTAACTTCCAAATCTATGTGGTTTTTTTAAGTTGATTTCTATTCTAACTGCATTATGATCAGGGTAGAGGACATTTTGTTGCACTGTCTGGGTTTCCCCAGATTGTTCCCTTGCCTTCCACCCACCAGAGGGCCAGGCTGAAAGCCCTCAACTGTCAGTCCTCTGCAGAAACTACCCTCAGCTGAAGTCTACCTTATCCAAGATCGTGGTTCCCTTTAAGGTGGTGTGATGGAGCTTGTACTCAGTCATTGGTTGATGAAGGGATGTAAGGGCCCAGACCTCTCACCTCTGGTCTACAGAATTCTGAAAGGCAGAGTGGTCTGACCGAGTTTGAAGCAACTCAGATGACTTCTCCTGCTACTAATCTGGGGTTCTCCCTGCTCTATAGGTGTTTATCCCAAGAACACTCTCCAATAAATTTGCTGCATGTTATCCTTTGTCTATGCATACTTCCTAAAAAGCTCAACCTAAAACAATTAGATAATTCCGTTTTTTAAAAAATTTGTTGAAGTTTTAAATAACTATTCCATGAATACTTGCAAGTGTGCATATCTAATTTTGTATTACTTTATTGGTTTAGTGTTTCTCAAATTTAAACCCTAAATTACCATGAGGATTGACTCATGACTACTAATTATTAGCAAGACTTTTATTTTCCACTTAAAGCCCATGACAAATCTCACAAGCTTCCTTGATGTGCTGCTCTGCTCCTGGTTGACTTTTTTCTAAAGCATGCTTTCATTGAGGGTATAGCTTATAGCATGTGGGCTTCTTACAGAAATCTCACTTCAAATTCTCCACCTTTACAAGCTCACAGATTCAAATCCTGCCCTTGCAGCAGATAAAATCTATGTTCCTTGGTGACCAATATCATCAAACTACCTCACAGCACCCAAGGTATCACCAATGACTTATCTTGCTGGCTTCCACCTCCTCTTTATTTTAGGCTCTGTGCATTTATTTTATTTTCTCAAAAGCCCTTTAAAAGGGTGTTTAAATTTTACCCAGAATTTCTAGGTTGTTTTGTAGCCAAAGGGATTTAATTATCTAGTTTGCCATACTGTTTTATTATACCTTTTACAGACATGAATCTCTGCTCAGTTTTGTGATAAAACAAACACTGCAAATGTGACAGCATTTTATTTCATACTCTGTACACTGGTGGCTAATTTGTCATGGTTATACAAACTTCAGTATATATCTCAATAATTTTGTAATTTATAGGTTCTTCTGAGGGAAAAATAGACAATTATCACAGTAGTCATGTAAAGAATCAAGGATCCCAATGAAAAATTTTCTTCAATTCCCATTGCAAAAGCACTGTTTTATATAGATTCCCAGACCCTGGTCCAGATTTGGTGGGCCTCAGAAGTTGATCTGTATGTGTGCTGTTACCCCTTGTGGTTCCCAGATTTGGAGTCCACTGGTCTTAGTTTCAGAGACACGTTATAGCTTTTCTATGTCTACACAATCCCTGTGGTCAAATTGTGCCATGTGCATTTAAACGGTCAGTGGGAAGAGTGGGAACTAGTCAGGTCCTTGTCTGTGTTGCCCAGAAAGGAGTCTGCCATCTCCTTTATACCACTTACAAACCCACTTTCTGGACTAGAAACAGACATCAGGGAACATGGCGGTTTTATATAGCCATCTAAGGTCTACATAATAGTAAAGATTTGAAACACAGATGGGGCCAAAAAAAGGAGCTGGGACAATAACAGGCTGTACAAGTCCTTTAAGGAAATTACAAGACACTTTCTATTGGCTAGAAAGCTCTTGTTTATGTAGTAGAAGTATGAAAATAACAAGCTGCATGTTGTGTTTAAATCAGAAATAAGCCAAATCAGTTCATTCCAAAAAATAGCTGCCTAAAGAAAAGCAAACTGAAGTGTTTCTTCCCCCTCTGAACAAAGGAAGCAACAAGAAAAAAAATTCAGTGGTATTTTTAACAAGTAAATAACAACAGATTTATTGGAGATACTATAACTACGTCCTGCAAAAACAGCTTTATAACATCAGGTGATTAAAGACAGTCTAGTTTCTGAAAACAATCTAACAATGCAAGCATACTAATTTATTCACTTATATTAAATGGAATTATTGATATTTAATGGAAAAATTTAAAAAAGGAAGTCTGTCACTGAGGATACAGAACTGAAATCAAAATTTAGTCTTATGGAATTTAAAGCCCTTTTGGTTTTGGTTTTCTTCTCAGTTCCAAGTAAGAACTAATACAGTACATACCATCAATAAAAAGTATCTCTAAGCCTAGGAAGACATTCTTCTCTCTATGCTTAATTCTTTGTCTTTCATATTTCTCTTTAATCAAGCTATATAAAATGAGATTTTATTTCACATTATCTCAACTAAAAGGAGACATATATATCTCTATTCTACACAAGAGCAATTCTACACAACCAGGATGTCTATGGCTAAAAATATCACCTCTTTATATTCCTCCAGAATATTCAAGGTACTAAAGACATAAATGAGTAAGTGTGAGTGCACAGGAAGCCAGCAGATAACAAAAACAGTCCTGGGTAATACACAGTAGTCCAGAGATGTATATTTCAAAAGAGCTGGGTTTTTGATGAGCTGGGTTGATGGAGAATAGAGAAAAAATAGCAATAAAGACAGGAAAATGGGTTGAGGGAGACAAAAACTAACAATTGAGGTGCTGCAGAGGAAGCACTGCTATTAAGGAACAACCAGGTTTCCGTTAGCACAGGATGCTGGAAAACACACAGAGAGACCCTGAATCCAGGGTGCATCTTGAAAGGCCTGAACGTATGGTAAGAACTGCATAATTAAACTCTGACTGAAGTTAACAGCTGGTGGTTTTGAAAGAGTCCCTGGAGGAAGGTGGATAATCAGTTCAAATTATAGTGCAGAATATTCATCTAAAAGGGCATGGGAACCACTTATCAGCATTTACTCTTGCAGCTCAAGACAAGTATCAGCCTAGAAAATGGGTGAGGGTTCATTATCTTACCTTGCCTGGGGCAAGATATGTGAAGATCTGTATTCAGATTGCTGGGTTTGAGAGGACACAGTATGCTTCCAGAAGCTATTTACTCTTGAAGATCACAAAAATCTTTAAGATGAAAAAGAAAGTCTATTTGGAAGAATCTCAGATGCTATGAGACAGTGAAAGGAAAATATCACAGAATACCTGCTTGGCAACATAGGAAATATCAACAACTCTGCTTGGTGATAATAAATGCTCAAAATATAAACTCTGATAGTCATATAAGAAGCCAACTGCCTGTTTTCTTAGTTTTGGCCACCAGTAGACATTGGTCATGGGGAGTTTCCACATAGGTAATCAGCAGGTGAGGATGGCTGGTGAGACAAAAGGCATGGGATACTAATTACAAACACCTCCCTTAATTTTAAAAAGACACAAGACAAGGGAAAAATGGTGGAAAGACACTTAGTACTACAGTAATGTAACCCACTGCCACATGTGGGTTACCCTACCCTTGTGTCCACCCACTCTTGGGGAAGTACCTACCAAACAGTCCTATCCCCGAATGCAGCAAACCTTATTTTGAATAACTATACAAAGAGGAACTAACCTCTAGACCTTGTTTTGAATAACCAGGCAAAGAGGGATTATAACATCCCAAAATTGGATGTAAGCTACTATCCTATCAAAATGGGACAAAACCAAACCCTTTTCACACAATAACCTTTACAACCTTCTGCTTCTTTGTCTCCAATAACAGCAAGGAAGAAACATATAATTCTTAAAACTAAATTACAAGGTGCAGAGATAAGCCATAAATTGAACTCAGAGAAGTCGGAGAGCATCTTCCTTATAAAACCATGATCAAATGATTATCCAGATACAATTATCTTTCATTGAGGTGTCTACGCAGGAGAATCCCAACTGGTTTCCCATTCACATATAGAACTGCTCTGGTGGGCAGAGGCACTTTGGTATAAGAAAGCATGGACTTAAAACTCAGATCTGAGTTCAAATCCTGGTTCCAAGCACTAACTACTGAGTCGCCTGACCTCAATGAGACTCAATTTTCTTGTACAAATGTTAAAAGAATTGAATGGGATAAGAATAATCACTATGTGCATAAGACAAATGGCATTAAGCTTAAGGATTCACTGTATATGAAGAAAGAGAGGTGACTGCATTTAAGAATGGGCAGATTCTTAAGTGTTCCCTGTGGGGTTTTGAGCTAAGGACTTAGAAGTTTAAAACTTTGAAAATGGGTTAAGGCTTTCTCAAAGGGCTGGACATAAAGGCAGAGGAAGCTAGTGAGCACCTGTAGTACTGACTGCACAGCATCCCTCCCACTTGAGGAAAGAAACATTTCCTCAATGATAAAAGATAAAAGAGAGAAAGCAAATAGATCAGAAAGACTTAGCTCCTTTCCTCACTTCCTGACTCTGAAAGAGTTGTGAAGAGTAGAGTTCCCAGTTATGGCCAACATCTTACAACCGGGAGACTGCAAAAAAAATGAAATCCAGTATGCTGAAAATTATGGAATTAAGACTTAAGTTTGACGAATTGCTCAGTTGCCAAACCAAATTTGGAAATGCTTACCTCCAGACTTCCCCATAAGCAAACAATCAATGTTCTTAAGGTTTTAGCTACTAGTTCTTGATATTTTGCTCCTGAAAATGTCCTAAATGCTACCTTAGGTAAAACTTTTCCTGAATCACTCTAAGGGTTTAGAAACACTGCTCCGATGTCCCATAGTTGAGCTATTTTCATTTACTATGTGCCAGCCTTGTCACACAATACATGAATTATCTCATTAAATCCTCACAACCCTGTGAAGTAGGTAGTTATTCCCTTTTTCAGATAAGTCTAAGGCTCAGTGCAGTTAAGTGACTTGTCCATAATTGACAAGCTAGTGCATGGCAGATCTGGGATCAGAACACATACCTCTGATCCCAAAGTCCATACTTTAAGATACCAAATTATACATGAGAAGGCAGAGTCTTCCCCTTGTTTTAGATTATGCTGAGTGCATCTTTACAGGTTATGTCCCTGCAATTGTTTCAATTTCAGAAGGGGTTATTTTTTCTGGTTTTGTAGATTTATATTGAAAATATGAAGTCCCTATTACCTGCAGATCCTTCTACAACCGTGGGAGAGGAGAATGTGGTAAATTTTTGTTGTTCTTTTAACCTAAGAGTTAAAAAAAGTCAGCTTATTTTAAAACTGCAAAAGACCAACAACTGATGTTTATTATTTAACAAACAGAAAACAGGCTCTTAAAGGAAGTGACTTGCTCATGCTTCCACCGCTACCAAATGCCAGTATTAGGGTGGCATCCCATGAGTTTAGGGTCCATGTTCTACATGCCTTTCATAACACTGATGAGTGAAAATGAACATGTACTCGTATTTAAAAAAATACTGTACTTCTTTCCTGAATATAAAAGTAGTATATTCTTGTAGAAAATCTTAAAAGCATAGAAAAGTATAAAGAAAATAGAAATCACCTATAATCCTATCACCCAACGATAATCACTGTTAACGTTTTGGTTTGGTATTATTTCATTCACATTTTTCTCCTATAGGTACATGTTTTTTAAAAATTTGGATCAAATTTGTTTTCTCTTTATCTTCCATTTTATACAAATAATTTTCCTCATGGCATTATTCTCTAAAAACATTTATAACGGCTACAAAACCATCATGTAGATAGACCGTCATTCATTTAAACCTTATGCTACAGAAAATCTAGTTATCTTCCTTCAGTTATATATGATGCCAGCATGAGTATCCCTCTGATCATCTTTGTCTGCTTCTGGCTACTTTCCCTGTATAGAGTCACAGAAATTTAATTAAGCTTGAGAATAATGAAAAATTGTTTTTCCAAAAAGTAGCAATTAGGCCTACTACCAACAATATATGTTATTTATGATGTTTCTTTCTCCTCATTATGTTTTCTCTGATGTTGAAGAAGCTGTGAGCTGTAACGATAGGCTTTCCCACACTCAGTACATTTAAAGGGCTTTTCCTTAGTGTGTGTTCTCAAATGTAGAATAACTTGAGAAGTCTGCCTGAAGGTTTTTCCACATTCGTTACATTTATAAGGTTTCTCTCCAGTGTGAACTCTTTGATGATCAACAAGGTTTCGATTAGAAGTAAAAGCTTTCCCACATTCATTACATTTGTAAGGTTTCTCTCTACGGTGAAGTCTCTGATGTTCATTAAGGGTCTTCCTTAAAATGAAAGCTTTTCCACACTCATCACACTCATAAGGCTTCTCCCCTGTGTGAATTCTCTGATGGTCCATAATCTTTGCATTAGAAACACATGTTTTCCCACACTCCTTACATTTGTAAACTTTTTTTCCTTTGTGCATTCTTTGATGTTGAGTAAGGTTTGAACTACGGCTAAAGGCTTTCCCACACTCGATACAAGTGTAGGGCTTCTCCCCAGTGTGAACTCTATGATGTGAAATAAGACCTGAACTCCGACTAAAGGCTTTCCCACACTCCTTACATTCATAAGTTTTCTCCCCACTATGGATTCCCTGGTGCCGAATGAGGTGAGACTTACCACTGAAAGATTTCCCACATTCACTGCATGTGTAGGGCTTCAGTCCAGTGTGGATTCTCCGATGAACAACAAGGTTGGAGCTATGACTGAAGGCTTTTCCACACTCCTTACACTTATAGGGTTTCTCTCCTGTGTGGATTCTCTCATGTACTGTAAGATTTGCACTCTGACTAAAGGCTTTCCCACACTCAGTACATATATACTGTTTCTTTTCAGCCTGAATTCTCGTATTTGTTGCAGGATCCAAGCACTCACTACCATCTTTTTCATATTCATGCTCACTCACTTCTGTAAGTGTTTTATTGTCTTTAACTATCTTATGCCTGAAGCTTCTTGTCTTTCTCCTCATTTTCTCTTGCTTGAAGCATCACAATGACCTGTTGAATCTTCTCTTTCTCTTCAGAGGAGCTTTCTAAATTTTTACTTCCCTGGAAACACCTCTGTGGAGTTCTCTTCAAAGTGTAAGATTCTCACGTTTTAGGAGTGATATTGGAATCAACACCTCCTCAGTTCCACCATCTAACAGAAGAAACAGAAATTGCACATGTCACCTATTCTCTATCCAAAGATCACAAGCTATGGTATACTACAGGGTCTCACTTATTCTCTATCCAAAGATCACAAGATGTGGGACATCACAGGGTCTCACAAGGAAGAGGGAATGTTCAAAGACAGGGGGAACTGATCAAAAATAAGATGAAAAAAAATGAGGGCAGACCCAGATGCCGAAGTAAATAAAGGCTTATGGAAAGACAAGAGGGGAACCCAAAAGGTCCAGCATCAGGGTAAGCAATGAGTAATATAAAATCCACCCTGTTTCCTCCTGTCTCACATCTACTCCCAGGATTAGAGCCATCAAACTCCTCATCTGGTCCCTAGAAAAACTGAACTGAAAGATCCTTAGCTCAGTAGCTCTCCAAAACAGTTTGGCTTTTAGTTCTTGCTGACCTATTCCCCTAATACCAGTGATATAATGGCTGGCACAAAATAGATACTCAAGAATTGTTTCATAGACCAGCAACTGCAATTGTCTTAGGGTATGACTAAGATTTCATCTTTTGCTCTATGTCTAGGTATGAGGCCCCTGTCTACATCTCTGTTCTTAAGCCCTGTCTTAGTAGGGGGTAACACTGTTCTTCAAGTAACAGAGCCTACTGGAGCCTAATCACACCATAACCTACTCTCTAGGGACTATTCTGTAGCTGGATCCAGCTGCATATGCTCATTCAGTCTGTCTGCTTCTCACCAAGCTATCACTCTGATGAACTATCACCCAATCTACTGTGCAAACCAGAAAGGCTGAGTTGGGGAAAAGGGCTAGCTAAAGCATGGCAGGGTAAGGCCATGCTCTGATGAGACTCTGCATGATACAAAGTATCTAACTTTGGCAAAAGGGTGAAAGTAGTAGACAGAACAACCAAAAGGGGCTAATACATGAAACAGATGTCAGGAACGAGCAGGAACTTCTCAATGAGTTTGACACGAAATATATAGGTAATATAGGTATATATTATATATATATATGTAATATATATTATAGCAAAATGAGAAACCTCTATAACAGTAAATATATAAATTTACCCACCTGTTCATCCATTTGTTCATTCATACCACAAATAATTATTTCTACTTTTGGGATATATAGGTAACTCCAGCATACCTCAAATCCGGAGGGGACTGGGGTCATAAAAGAAAACAGAAAAATGACTCCATGATACTAACACATAATTAATGTTCCTTTTACTATATTCCTCTTCAAACTTGTCCATACTTAGATTATATATGGTTGCAAGTATACGGTAGATATAATTTTGCATCCTACCATATGTAATTTTCCACATTGCTATTTAATCATTATAAGACCATTTTATGACTATATAATACACTACCAATTGAATTCGTTATAATTTACCCACAATTTTGCTAGCACTCAACATTTTTGTTGCTCCCTGCTGTTTAACCACTTCAATAATGCTATCATGATCACTTTACACAAAGTTTTCTTCCTACTGAAATATATTCCTAGGATAAAAGTTCCACAAAGGAGTTATTGGGTCAGAGGGAGTGAAATTGTTTTGCAGTGATGCCTACTGCTTTTCAAAAAAGTTTGACCAGTTTCCACTGTCTCACAGCTTTTCAATAAGCTGAGTCACAATCTCTGGAGGAGGAGCATATCTAATGGTGAGTGCTCAAGACCAGCAAGAAAGGAAGAGAACTTCCAACTGAGGTTAGAGTTCATATTTCAGGAATATAGATGCCACTGATGCCATACAGGGACACATATACACAAATCTGTGCTCAAAATATAAACAAGAGGCCAAGAAAACTGGGGGGGCGGGGGGGTGGATTCTTGCTTGATCCTGAAGTACACTCACAACCAACTGTTGCTACCTCTCCTAATCAAAGAGGTGGAAACTCAGTGAGAAGCCAGGGGCCTGCAGAGCAGAGTAGAACAGTAAGTTAAGCCATTTCCAGAGTTCTCTGAGAAAGTTGATGGTTCTTTCTTTTCCATTTGTAATCTTCTCTGAAACTCTTTTCTTTATACATGTCTTAAATTATTGAGCATTCTACTCTGTACACATTTCTGTTTTGGATTTAACAGGGAAAATAATAAAAAGTATTATCACATTAAAGTAGAAAATAATTACTTGTGGTATGAATGAACAGATGGATGGACAGGTGGGTAAGTTTATATATTTCTGTTATAGAGGTCTCTCATTTTGCTAGCAAATTATCTTCTGCTAACTTGTATTATATTTTAATTATTTTTATGGTACTTCTTATAAAAAGTTGGGATATGACTTTAGAGGATCTACATAATTACTAGAACAAAATATTTTAGAGATTCAGAATGAGACAATGCCTTGAAGCCAGCCCCAGCATGTCTCATTTTTAAACATGGCTGATCTAAATCTTCTCAGCTAACTACTATAGTAACTATTCTGTTGTTAAAAGCTGCTATAGAAAAGATCAGTCTCGTGGCTTTCAAGAAAAAGGTGTCTATGGAAACTGTTAATAGCCAGGTATTTACATGGCTCTGTCACAAAGCAATAAATACCATTAGTGAATGTAAAAAAATAAATAAATAAAATAAAGCATGGTTACATACTGAATATTTCCTCTTTCCCTCACCAAATACACACATTGAAGCTCTAGCCCCCAATGTGACTGTATTTAAAGATGTGACCTTTAAGGATGTAATTAAGGTTAAATGAGATCATAAGGGCTTGGTCTGATAATTAGTGTGTCCTTATAAAAAGACCTAAAAGAGACCTCACTTTTGCTTCCACTCCTGCCTCCTTTCCCCCAAACAAACTAAGGAGGGCCATATGAGCAAAGAACAAGAAGGTGGCCATCTATTAGCCAGGAGGAGCGTTCTCACCAGAAACTGAATTATGTGGTCACCTTGATCTTGGACTTACAGGCTCCAGAACTGTGAGAAAATGAATTTCTGTTGTTTATACCGCCCAGTCTGTGGGATTTTGTTATAGCAGACTGAGCATACAAATACAAGCATGAAGTATCGAACCTATATTTAAGGAGCTTACAGTGGGGTTAATCATGAAAAATGAGGAGACCAAATTAAGATTTACAAAGTACCCAACCAATCAAGAGGTAAAGGGTACTAGGGAAGGGAGCAATTACTGGGGCCCAGAATACTCGGGGAAAGGTGTTTTAAGAAGGGAAACCTTTGGCTGAGTTCCAGAACATGAAGGAATGGTTTCCCCAAAAAGAAGCTTGTGAGGGAGTGGAAGGCCAAAAAAAAAAAAAAAAAAAAAAAAAGGAAGCTTGCACAGGGCCCGTGTACTCAGAAATAAGTGGTAGATTACACTATCACGTTGCTTCATGATGGTGGGAATTTTGTCCATTTTGTTTACCTTTGTCTTCCCAGCATCTAGCACAGTTTCAAGTACAGAGTAGACACAGAAGAAAATTTTCTTGAATGAACTGATGAAAGAATTAAGTTGCATGAAGCAATATGAGCCAGAATACTGAAATTATGGGACACGTATGGGTATAATTTGATGGTCAATGGGTAACAAGTATTAACCACCCTCATTTTCTTTTCCCATTCTATATTCTTTTTTCTACCTTGCTGTTCTCCTCTCTCACTTGTCAAGAATACAGTTCCCAGCATCATTCCAGCATCATTATTAATAGTGGTCCCCTTACCTCATAAAAATATTCCAGTCTGGACAATAGATTTCATATAATCCTACCTAAAAGTGGAATTAGGAAAAGAACGCTTTAGGGTATACTATTGTATATCGACTATACTTCAATTAAACATGTTTAAAAAAAAAAAAAAAGAATGGAGGAAGGGAAATGAGTTAAGAAGAAAACTTTAGGAATGCAGGATGGGGAACCATCAGAGGGTCTGCCGCTCTCTAGGTGTCCGAAAACCTTGGGAGGTTGTATTCCTTTAACTCACCAGCATCACCTGCCTGTTTGGGTTTCTGTGAGCAGCAGTCACATGGCCCTTGGTTACTGATTAGCTGCAATACAGTGACAAATAAGAGGGAATACCTGAAAAATTCCAGACAGACAGATTAATGAAATATAAAAACTGAAATGCGAAAAAAAAATGTAAAAAGAACTGGGAGAAAATTATCAGGGGACTCCTTGATCTCAGGCGCATAAAACAAAGCCTGACATCATAACAAAAGCAGATGATCTTCTGATAAGTCTTGCTTCCCTCTTAGTTCCCCCAGAATCACCTTGGGCTTCCTTATGGCACATCCTTGTGCATTTCTCTTTTTCCTTTCCTGCTATTCTAACCCAAATCTCTGTCTCAGTGAGCTAATATATTTGCACAACTTCCTTTGTCCCCTCTCTCTTATTCTCAAATTTGCATTCCTGACATATTCTTCCTCTTCTCACCTAAAGTGTTTTCCTACATCTTCATCTTTCTTAGTGACATTACCATTGTTGATATTCAGACCTGGGTCTGATAACCTTGAATTCTTTCAGTCATCCTCTGTATCCACTCTAATACAAGTTTATGGTTTCCTGGAAATTTCTGGATTTCATCGTTCTCTTTCCTATCATTTGTTAATTCATTTCCCATTCGTTTGTTCATTCATTCAGCAAACACTTATTGGACACCTAGAGACTGGCAGACCCTCTAATGGTCACCCATCCTGCATTCCTGAAGTTGTCTCCCAACCATTTCCCTTCTTCCATTCTTTTTTTTTTTTTTTTCACCTCTAATTCATCTGACCCTAGAGAAATTTCTGTACTTAGTAAAAAGAACACAGTAACAAATCTGTAATATAGACTAGGGCTGCCTTATACTAGAATTGGGTGTATGTCTCTGTCACTCCTCCTCACAAGTACACATTAAGCTCTAAGCCCCCGAGAGCAAGGCCCATGGTATTCATGGGTGGAATTCCACAAAGTACGTAGCGCAAAGAGGGTTCAGTAAATGTTGTGTGATTTGAAATCTTAAACAAGTTCAAGATTCTGATTCTATCTGGGTTTAGGGGTGATAAGAACTGCACCCTTCACACGTGACCACCACCATCCCTTCTCCACTTGTTCATCCCTTTCGTACTTCGTATTATCTGAATACCATGAGAATATAAATACAGTCTTGGCAATGTTGTCTCAACAGGGCCATCCAGGGGCCCCAATTCTAGATTGACTTACTTTAACTACTCAGAGATTCTCAGAATGTCAGAGCTGGAAGGAATCACCCAGATCTCCCAGCGTCTTCTATCAAAATGTAGTGATGGGGAAACAAACTTAGAAGAAAGCTGCAACTCAAATTCAAGTCTCCTGTTACCCAAATTTGAGTTCAACTCTATCACCTTTCCTCCCAACCCTAAACTGTGCTCCGCAAGGTCCAGAGGGCTCACTCCCACTCCCCTGGTTCTCTCGTCCTCAATAAATGGCCATCCAGAAATGCTCCCTTTCAGCCATGGGCCTTCCTCTAGTCGGCAGGACTCCTGTCCCCAGATAACTAATTTCATAGTATAGGTCTCACCTGGCCAGCACAGCCTCACTCCGAAGAATCTGCCCAGCACAAATCTTGCCTGATCTCTTCCTCGGGTTTAGTGAGGAAGTTCCTAAGGGGGTGTCCTATCACTGTGAACAGAAGAGAGAAGATTGCGTTCTCTGAGATCAACTCCAAGCAGACACGCAGGGTGGTGTCCCATCCCTGGGTAACTTCCTTTCCTATAGAACTATGAAAAGCTAGGATGCTCGTTCCCATTCTGAAGATGGGGAAATGCAGCTCCCAGAGACTGAATGACATGCCAAGGGTGGTATGGCTGGTAAGAGACAAATCTTCTGTGTCTGAAGGTAACCCTCATTCCATCAAACTACAGCTGCTCCTTCTCACCTGTTTCGTTGGACATCAAAGTCTCCAGATCCTTCTCTAACTGCAAAATGCATTCCACCCGCAATCCTGCTCTCCAGCCAAAGTTTGCAGCAGGGAGATGAGAAGGGAACGTTGTTGAGTCAAGTGTCTTTAGCGAGGAAAAACTAAGTCTTTAAAGGGAGGATGAAAAGTGAATGTTTTCCCGTTTCTTTGTTTATTTTTAATGATCACCTGGTTCTTAGGATTACTAGCCCTCAAAGTCTGTTTTGTGTTTCCAGCCTCTCCAGATTTCCAGACTCGGCTTCTAGCCCTCCGAGCTTGCTCCATTTCTTGCCTACCAGAAGACACCTTTGCTTCGTACACACTGTCGCCCCCAGGACCCAGCAGTCAGTGGCGGGTGCTCAGGAAGTACTGAATGAATGCATGCATGAATGAGCAATCGCCTGCAAAACTCTGTTGCTCCCTGGGAACAAACGGGGACGGGCTGGTGATCCGATTCAAACTGGGGCTGTGGAGTCCGCGCAGCCTGGCTGGGCTCTAGACCGCTATTACCCGGGCGGCTGCTGGCTGGCGGCGGGGACCGCTGTCGGCCCCATCGGAGCGAGCGGCTCCGCGGCGCGGGAGAGGAGACCCCAGACAACAGGACAGAGCCGAGCGCGGGGAGGGAGAGGCCCTCGACTGCCCCTAGAGAGACCTCCTCCCCGTCGCCGCGGCGGCGGCGCTGAAGGAGGCCTGGGGCCCGGCCCGTGTCACCCACCCTCTCCCAGAACACGGACCCAACCCCGACGCCAGGCCGCCACATACCCCTCGTCGAGAACGCCAGACTCACAGCTCGGAACACAGCGGAGACGGAACTGCGTCACTGACTCGCCGCTAACTCTCAACTTGACCCCCGGGCCCTTCTAGGCCTCTGGAGGTTTCGGAAACTCTGTGCCCTGGAGGTGGGAGCCTCCCACCCCTCAGGAGTCTCCCAGCACCACGGTAACCCTGGCCCCGCCTCCCGCATAGTTTTTGCCCTGTCATTGGCTGCGAGGATGAAAGGGCTCGGAGAGTTCAGCCAATTGACTCTAGAGGGCGCTAGAAGGCGGGGGTGGAGCCTGAGGAAGAGACCTGCAATCAATCAGCTCGGGGGCCGGGCCGCCTTTCTCCATCAGAGAGGCTCCCTGAAGTCACATTCCTTGCTCTAGCAAAGTCGTCATTCCTTCCACATATGCCGCGCCTTTCAGCCGCAAAGCCAGAATCAGTTCCTATTTACCGGTAGCATATAAAAATGGCACTGTGGGGTGGCTAGTAGGCCACTGGTTTAGACACTGCTGATGAGGTTTGGAAGAAAATGAACTCGCGGCCTCGGAAGGCGTACTTTCAGGTCAGGGGTGCAATGATAAATAAATACATCTGGGGGAAGAGTATTCCTAATAGAGGGAACATCAGGAGCACAGTCCTTGAATCAGGAGGGAGGTGGAAGGCACATTTCAGACCTTATAGACCATAAGGGCTTTGGAGGTGTCAGGAATAATACTGGAGGGTTATGGAACCGAGGAGTGGCATGATGTTACCTTTTTCTTTTCTTGACACATATCTAAAGTTTATTAGCTACTAAACACAAAAGTAGTAAAGAAACCTGTTCTACAAATTCTGTGGATTTCTTGCTCATAGTCCCTGCTCATTCAGGAAAAAAAACCCAAAAGAACAAAAAAACACAAACAAACCACAAAAAAAAAAAAAAAAAAAAAAAAATTCTCACACACGGATGTTTCAATCGATGACATAACATTTTAAAAATTTGCTCTGGCCTCTCTGTCCAGAACAGTCTGAAGGTGGGTGAGAGTAGAAGCAGGGAGATTAAGAGGACATTGCAGTATTCCAGATGAGAAATGATGGTGGCTTGGATAGCTTAGAAATGATGGACATGATGAGAAACAGTTCTGCATATACATTTAATCCTAGAATAATGGCATTATTAGGTTAGGGACAGTGACCCTGACAGTAAAAAGAAAATACACATATCCACATTTTGACTACCTCGAAACTTAACTATTGTTAAGTCTGTTGGCCAGAAGCCTTATGGATAACATTGTCAATTCATACTTTTGTATGTTACATGTATGATGGCTCCCCAGCCAGGCTCTGACACTGAGGTCAACCCCATAAATAACACTGTGTTTGGAGACACTACTGCCTCTCAAGTCACATGCCCATGGGCTGGCCTTGTCAGAGTCCATTGTCTTTTTTTTTAAATTTTTTAAAAATTTATTTATTTGTCAGAGAGAGAGGGAGAGCGAGCATAGGCAGACAGAGTGGCCGGCAGAGGCAGAGGGAGAAGCAGGCTTCCCACCAAGCAAGGAGCCCGATGTGGGACTCGATCCCAGGACGCTGGGATCATGACCTGAGCCGGAGGCAGCCGCCCAACCAACTGAGCCACCCAGGCGTCCCCAGAGTCCACTGTCTTAAGCTGAGGGCCCAGCACCATGGCTTGCCAGACTACCTTTAAGGGGGTGTTTTCCTGGGTCTCTACTCCTAGCAGTTCTACCGCTGTGGACATAACGAGAAACAGCCTCACCAGTAGGATCCCTCATCTCTATCCCAGGCTTGTTAGACCAAAAACATCTGGGCCATTGACCATATTTTCCTTCATGGTTGGATCTGGTTCTTTGTAACCTAAGAGGCAAGTGCTCAGCCTCAGGGAATACCTCCCTTGAAATTGGTCAATGTCCATCTTCCTTTCAGGCTGGACCATGTATGGGCCTTGTTTAGATAAGAAATGAAGACCTAGCCCTGACCTTTGTAATCCTGGAGCCAACTGGGTGACCACAGTAACAGCATTCCATCCCCATTTCCTGCCCTGCAATTTACCCCAAAGGTTCAAGGCTGTGGTTCAATCCCTGTGGTCACAGTCCTCAAAGGACAGTTGATGGAAGTGCTCATGTCCCATTTTCCTCCAGACTTGGATGTGGCAGGACGCCTTCTAAGTTTGTCCCCTCCCCTCTCCCTATTTTCTACCCAGAACCCATGTGTCTGCTCTAGAACTTATCATAAAAACTTGTACCTGTTCTTCCCTGCATAATTCTCATGTGCCTATGCTCTGTAAACCAAGTGTGGAAAAGCACTGATTTGGATAACAGGTGACATGGGGGCTGGAGCTGTTTCATATTTCCTATGGACCAGCTAACAGGGTAGAGAGAGCATCAAAACTTGATGGCTAGAATGACTGACAACTGCATATGACAATGTGTTTGGGGTTTAAGGATATAGCCTGGGATAACAGAGGTCCCAGGGGAGGTATACACAGGAAGATTCATCCCTGCCTATTGGAACTGTTGCTGCTCAAACACCTCTCTGACTGGAGCAGGCTAGACATTCCTACTGCACTCCATGCATTTCATCTTGTCTAACATAGTTATTTCTGTTTTAACTTTTTATCATTTGAAGCAAATCATGTACACATGTGTCTTACATAAGGAACATGGGCCTGGCTTTATAACTACTGATAACAAATCAGGATTTCATTCTATGATGTGACAAATCCCTGAGCAACTCCTGACAACCTATTTTTAAAAATCAGCAGAAGTAGCTCATTATATCTCCTCCTTTTTCCAACAATAGGGTATGAAAGGGAGCTATTTGCAGAGGGAACAAGCTAAAGTTACTTTTTATTAGAAAGATTAATGGTCTTCCAGTTCGTGGTCTGATATATATAGAGCTTAGACATCATCACTCCTGTCATTGTAACAAGAGAAATGCTGAACAAGCTAAAAATCAACAATTTTTCAAAAATCCATCAAAGAACTGAGATCTCAAGGCAAACTGCCACCACAAAAACTGGAGAGACAGATGCATACAGAACACTCACAGCCTCAGAAGTACAAGAGTCTGCAGGAGCCAGGATCTAGGATGCAAATGTTACCCAAGACTGAAAAATCTCTGGAGGTTCTGTGAGTATGGCTGGAAGGTGAAAGTCTCCAGGGGAGGGATAATTCTGGTGGAGGTTTCCACACAGCTATGATTTACCTTCAGTAGCCCCACCACATTGTCACAATGAAGGTCAAGGAAAAGTCGTTCAACTTCTGTGTGGAAGATTAGAGAAGCAACCATCTGGAGCACACCCAGTACCCTCTGTTCTCCTGAAGAGATCCTTCCCTCAAGGGAAACTATGTTAGCAGAGCAAGCACTTTGGGTTTGACCAGAGCATACCTGACGTGGGGAAAGGAAATCCCCAAATCTGGACCCCTCCAGGTTTCTATGCAGAGGAAGGGACCCAACTCTAGCTTCCTCTATTCTCTTAGCTAATGGGAACAAGAGTCTGAGAAGCACTTGTAAGGACCAAGTCCCAGGGACACACTTTCACTAAAACCCTAAGATCTAACCATACAACTACACAACACTTCCCCTACATTTCCACTACATTAATGTGGATCTGATATCAAGACATGATTTCAACTGAAAGAAGGTCAACTCTCAGATTTTACTAGAAAATTTATTTTTACTTTACTAGAGAAAGTATCAAGGGAAACCCAAAGCAAACAGTAGAGACAAGCAACAAAAACCTCCCACAAAATACAAAGCACCTCAGAGGAATTTATGGCTTCAAATATTATGGCTCACCAAAAACACTGAGCATGGAGTAACTCCCAGAACATTAAAAAAACACACACAACTCACATTAAAGGAAGATTTACTTCAGTAGTTTTTGCTCAATGCATCATGTCCAGATTTCCATCAAACATTACAAAGCATGTTAAATGGCAAAAACAACACAGTTCAAAGAAACAGAGCCCACAGCAGAACCAGACTGGGATATGACTGAGATCGGGGAATTATAAAACTGGGAATTTTAAACAAACACACTTAATGTGCTAAAGCCTCCAACAGAAAAAGTGGACAGCATGCAAGATGTAATGGGCACTGTAAGCAGAGAGGTGGACTTGTGGGAAAGGATCAAAAGGTAATTGTAGAAATAAAAATCATTGTAAACAGAATTGGGGAATGCTTTTATTGAGCTCCTGTGTGAGGAAACTTCAGTGAGCTTGCAGACAGACACAGCACCAGAACCTTCTCATACTAAATGATAACAGAAAAAATACTGATGAAAATAGAATAGGCAGGAACTGTAGGACAATGACAAAAGGTGTAAAATCAGTGAAAATACTAGGAGAAGAAAACACAAGGCAGAGAATTAGAAGAAATATTTGAAATACTACATACAAGAATCTCAGCTCCAAACATCTCAGAAAACACCAAGCAGGATGCATATCAAGTTATCAACCCTGTTGTTCTGACAAGTGTCAGAACATTAAGACAAGAAGAAAACCTTGAAGGCATGTTGGGGGTGGGGAAAACTGCCCTGTGGTAAAACCACTGTTAGAATCACATTTGTTTTCCTCTTCAGCCAGAAAAAAAGAGAAGCAAAAACAGAGAAAAATGACATATTTCAAGTATTGAAAGAAAAACACTGTCAATTTGGAATTTTGTATCCCTGAAAATCTCCTTCAAAAGTGAATTGTACATCAAAATCCTAGAGGAGAACACAGGCAGCAACCTCTTCTACTTGGCTGCAGCAACTTCTTGGTAGATACAGCTCCAAAGGCAAGGGGAACATAAGCAAAAATGAACTATTGGGACTTCATTAAGATAAAAAGCTTTTGCACAGCAGAGGAAACAGTCAACAAAAGTGAAAGGCAACCCATGGAATGGAAGAAGATACTTGCAAATTACAGCACAGATAAAGGGCTAGTATCCAAGATCCATAAGAACTTCTCAGACTCAACACCCAATAAAACCCCCCAAATAATCCAGTCAAGAAATGGGCAGACAGACACTTCCCCAAAGAAGACATACAAATGGCCATTAGACAAGTGAGAAAATGCTCCATATCATTCAGCATTACAGAAATACAGATCAAAACCACAATGAGAGACCACCTCACAGTCAGAATGGCTAAAATGAACAAGTCAGGAAAAAAACAGATGTTGGTGAGGATGTGGAGAAAGGGGGACCCTTTTATACCGTTGGTGGGAATGCTACAACTCTAGAAAACAGTATGGATGTGCCTCAAGAAATTAAAGGTAGAGCTACCCTATGACCCAACAATTGAACTAGTAGGTATTCACTCCAAAGTTACAAAATTAGTGATTCACAAAGGCAACTGCACCCCAATGCTTACAGCAACAATGTCCACAATAGCCAAATTGTGGAAAGAGCTGAGATGTCCGTTGACAGAGGTATTGATACAAAAGATGTGGTATACAATGGAATATTACTCAGGCATCAGAAAGGATGAAATCTTGCCATTTACACTGGCATAGATGGAACTAGAGGGTACTATGCTGAGTAAAATAAGTCAATCAGAGAAAGACATTTTATCATATGGTTTCACTCATACGAGGAATATAAGAAACAGCACAGAGGGAGGGAAAATGGAATGGGAAGAAATCAGAGAAGGAGAAAAATGATTAGAGACTCTTAACTATGAGAGAGAAACTGAGGGTTGCTGGAGGGGAGGTAGGTGGGGGGTAGGATAACTGGGTAGTGGGCATTAAGGAGGGCACATGATGTGATGAACACTGGGTGTTATGTGCAACAGATGAATTATTGAACTCTACATCTGAAACTAATGATGTACTATATGTTGGGTAATTGAATTCAAATTTTTAAAAAGTGAAGGTTAGATATTTTTTAAGAAAAATAAAGGCTCTTTTTGTTTCCTGTGGGCCTGCCTTACAAGACATGTTAAAATAACTTATTTTGACAAGGACAGAAACTTGAGTCTATTAAAAAAAAAGAACTTTAGAGAAGGAATAAATTAAGGTTAAACAAAATAGTTTTTACATGTTTTTCTTTTTCTTTTAATTTTTGTATAGTTTCAGAGTTAGACCCATGTCATTGCAAATGGGAAGATTTCATTCTTTTTGATAGCTGAGTAATATTCCATTATATATATACTACATCTTTATCCATTCATCTATTGATGGACATCTGGGCTCTTTCAATACTTTGGCTTTGTGGACATATTTGGATATTTTGGACACTGCTGCCATAAACACTGGGGTGCATGTGTCCCTTTGAATCACTGTGTTTGTGTCCTTTGGAAAAATACCTAATAATACTATTACTGAGTGATAGGATACCACTGTTTTTAACTTTTTGAGGAATATCCATACTTTTTCCCAGAGTGACTGCACCAGTTTGCATTTTTTTCTTATTTTTCATTGATGAAATATATTACTTTTGTTCAAAATAATAATTGCAAAAATACAATGGTGATAATAGTCATGGGAAAGTGAAATGTATTCCATTATGGATGGAAGGCAAGAAATGGGGATCCTTTGTTTTAAGGTACCTATACTAAATGTGGACAAATACAGTGTTATTTGAGAGTGAACTCAGGTTACCTCTAAATTTACATCAAAAACTTGAAGGAAGTCAATTAAAACAATGTAATGTGGGAAAGCAGTAACCAGTACTCCACAAAAGGAGAAAAAAGATGGAATCACATTGCATGCTCATTACAGCAATTAAAAGATGATCAGAATGAATTTTAAAAACATAAGAACCAGCTGTATGTTTTCTATTAAAATTATCAAAATACAATTAAGTTAAGGGGGGAGGAGACAAGATGGCAGAGAAGTAGGAGGTGCTGTTTCAACCTGTCCCCTAAAGTGAGATGATTACCTACCAAAGAACTCTGATCACCCATGAAATCATCCCGAGATTAGAATTTTACACTTCTGGATCTTTACAGGGGTAGAAGACACCAGTGGGCAGGTAAAGCAGTGTGGAAACATCGGACTGATATTGGAAGATAAACAAAAGGGGGAGGGAGCCACCAGAAGTGACCCACTGGAAAGTAATACCCCAATATGAGAGTGCCCTGTGATTGAGGACCAGCATTAACTAGGAGTCTGCTTGAAAGCACTCAAAAAGAGCAAAAGATCTTCAGGGGAAATTGGTGGAATTGGGCAGTTACAGACAGGGGCTTAAGCCCATGGACCCAGGACGGCCACCTCCAGCAGGGAACCAGAGAGTGCAGAGAAGCAGCCGGGTCTTCGTCCCTGAGCCACTGGCATGCGTGACAGCATCTGGGTGGTGGTGCCTATGAGGGTGAGGGAGCATGCTGTGGACACCAGCTGGCAGAAACACAGCCTTTTAAAAAAAAAAATATTTATTTTTATTTCTTTTCAGTGTAACAGTATTCATTGTTTTTGCACCACACCCAGTGCTCCATGCAATACGTGCCCTCCCTAAAACCCACCACCAGGCTCCCCTAACCTCCCACCCCCTGCCCCTTCAAAACCCCTCAGGTTCTCAGAGTCCATAGTCTCTCATGGTTCACCTCCCCTTCCAATTTCCCTCAACTCCTTTCTCTCAATCTCCCCATGTCCTCCATGTTATTTGTTATGCTCCACAAATAAGTGAAACCATATGATAATTGACTCTCTCTGCTTGACTTATTTCACTCAGCATAATCTCCTCCAGTCCCGTCCATGTTGCTACAAAAGTTGGGTATTCATCCTTTCTGATGGAGGCATAATACACCATAGAGTATATGGACCACATCTTCCTTATCCATTCATCCGTTGAAGGGCATCTTGGTTCTTTCCACAGTTTGGCGACCGTAGCCATTGCTGGTATAAACATTGGGGTACAGATGGCCCTTCTTTTCACTACATCTGTATCTTTGGGGTAAATACCCAGTAGCGCAATTGCAGGATCATAGGGAAGCTCTATTTTTAATTTCTTGAGGAATCTCCACACTGTTCTCCAAAGTGGCTGCACCAACTTGCATTCCCACCAACAGTGGAAGAGGGTTCCCCTTTCTCCACATCCTCTCCAACACATGTAGTTTCCTGTCTTGTCAATTTTGGCCATTCTAACTGGTGTGAGGTGGTATCTCAATGTGGTTTTTATTTGAATCTCCTCGATGGCTAGTGATGATGAACATTTTTTCATGTGTCTGTTAGCCATTTGTATGTCTTCATTGGAGAAGTGTCTGTTCATGTCTTCTGCCCATTTTTTGACATGATTATCTGTTTTGTATGTGTTGAGTTTGAGAAGTTCTTTATAGATCCTGGATAGAATGCACTCTGCATGTGCACTGCGAGACCGGGTTCTGAGTCGCGGCCCACACCCTCCCCTGAGAGAGGTCCACGCAGGCGCCAGCCAGCACTCTCTAGGACCTGGAGAGTCTGAGCACTCTCAGCCCAGGCCAGCGTGGAAATCTCAGTGTGCTATTTCTGCTTGGGACCTCTCTGGTGGTCTGGAGCTGCCCACACAGCTGCAGCTAGTATTTTTAGTATTTCTCGTGGTTTTGGGTACAAGCGAGAGTTCCTGTGACCCCAGAGACTGTGACTGGGGATGTGCTCTGCCAGTGGCAGAGGGGGAATTTATATGCTCTGGAGCACCTAGAGGGGAACAGACTGAGGCTTCTCTCAGAGATGGAGGTCTGGGTGCAGTTTGATTTTCTCTAAACCTCCAAAGAACCACAAAAAGTCGCCAAGGGGAGAAAAAACAAACAAACCTCCAGAGAACAAAAGCCTGAAAAACCGGTTTCCTCAGCCCAACCCCTTGATGAGGGCAGGAGGACTCAACTCTAGCAAGACTGCCTGGAAAACCACAAGGCAGGCGCCTCCCCCAGAAAGCCAGGCAAACAAACAAACAAACACCAAGAGGACAACCACCACTACTTCATTGATACAACTTTTATTTTTAATTCACTCCCACTATTCTGGTTCTTTTCATTTTTTAAAAAATATACCTTTTTAAAAAAAACCTACTTAGTTAATTAATTAATTTTTATTTCTTTTCAGCATAACAGAATTCATTGTTTTTGCACCACACCCAGTGCTCCATGCAATGCATGCCCTCCATAATACCCACCACCTGGCTCCCCCAACCTCCCAACCCCCACCCCTTCAAAACCCTCAGGTTGTTTTTCAGAGTCCATTGTCTCTCATGATTCATCTCCCCTTCCAATTTCCCCCAACTCCCTTCTCTCCATCTCCCCATGTCCTCTATGTTATTTGTTATGCTCCCCAAATAAGTGAAACCATATGATAATTGACTTTCTCTGCTTGACTTATTTCACTCAGCATAATCTCTTCCAGTCCTGTCCATGTTGCTACAAAAGTTGGGTATTCATCCTTTCTGATGGAGGCATAATACACCATAGTGTATATGGACCACATCTTCCTTATCCATTCATCCGTGGAAGGGCATCTTGGTTCTTTCCACAGTTTGGTGACTGTGGCCATTGCTGCTATGAACATTGGGCTACAGATGGCCCTTCATTTCACTACATCTGTATCTTTGGGGTAAATACCCAGTAGTGCAATTGCAGGGTCATAGGGAAGCTCTATTTTTAATTTCTTAAGGAATCTCCACACTGTTCTCCAAAGTGGCTGCACCAACTGGCATTCCTTTTCAACCTATTTACCATCACAATGAGATGTTCAGTACATCAAATCCATAATAACCTTTTTTTTAAAGATTTTATTTATTTACTTGAGAAAGAGCATGAGTTGGGGAGAAGGTCAGAGGGAGAAGCAGACTCCCTATAGAGTTGGGAGCCTGATGTGGGACTCGATCCTGAGACTCCAGGATCATGACCTGAGCAAAAGACAGTTGCTTAACCAACTGAGCCACCCAGATGCCCCATAATAACCTTTTAACCTGAACTTTTTTGATACATATACCTGTGTGGGGTTTTTTGCTTTTCTATTTTTTTAATTTTTATTTTATTTTTTAAATATTCATATAGAGGTAAGCTTCAATGTAATCCCCTTTTCCCCAATCAATGCTACCCCTATAGGTAAACCAGTTTTAATCCCTCTTTATCTCAGGAAAGTTGAGTCCTTTAACAAAGATATCAAGATACATTCAGGAAGAATCAAAATAACCTTCCTTGCCCACACTGAGAATTTATAACCATCCTCCCATCTTTCTCTTCTATCAGTGTTTCTGTGTATTTGTTTTTGTTCTGGTAGTATATAAATTTTATACCTGGGGTTCATTTTGGCTGGGTTCTTTTTTTTTTTTCTTGTCATCTACTCTTGTCAGTCTTCTTGTTTGTCTGTTTCTGTTTGTATACTTCATAAATCTTACCTTTGGGGCCCATTTGGGCTGGGCTTTCTCTTTTATCTTTCTTTTTTTCCTTTGTCTCTTTCTCTCTCACTTTTTCCCTTTTTTCTCTCTTTTTGGTGGGAACTCCCGATTGCTCAGAAGCACTCCAGAGTACACCTTGCCTGCACCATGGTTGATACATTCAGTTACACATCCCTTCAGCCATCTCTCACCAAAATAACTAGAAGGAGAAATGCCAGACAGAGGATATGGACGTAAACAGTGTGTCAGAAAGGGAATTCAGGCTAACAATTATCCAGGCAATGGCTAGGTTGGAAATGACAAAATGGAATTGATTAGGGAAGAAGTGAAAGCCACCAGGGATAATGTTAACAATGCTCTCAATGAGTTCCAATCTAATCTAAATTCTCTAACAGCTAGGGTAACTGAGGCAGAAGATAGAATTCATGATCTACAGGACAAACTCATAGAGAAAAAGGATCAGGAGGAGGCCTGGAACAAACAGCTCAGAATCCATGAAAAGAGAATTAGGGAAATAAATGACACCATGAAACGTTCCAATGTCAGAATTATTGGAATCCCTGAAGGAAAGGAGAAAGAAATAAGACTAGAAGATGTAGTTGAACAAATTCTCCATGAAAATTTTCCCAATCTGGGGAATGGAACCAGCAGTGTTCGTGTCCTAGACGCAGAAAGGTCTACCCCCAGGATCATAGAACCTAGAAAGACCGGGAGACACCTGATTGTGAAAATGATGAATCATAATTTTAGACACGAGCTCTTGAAAGCAGCTAGGGGTAAGAGATTCCTAACATACAGAGGAAAGCCCATCAGAATAACATCAGACCTATCCACATAAACCTGGCAAGCCAGAAAGGGCTGGCAAGATGAATTCAGGGCACCAAATGAGAAGAACATGCAGTGAAAAATACTTTATCCAGCAAGACTGACATTCAAAATGGATGGAGAGATAAAGAGCTTCAAAGACTGGCAAGGTTTAAGAGAGTATGTGACCACCATGCCGGCACTACAGGAAATATTAAGGGGGAATTCTATAAAAGAGGAAAAAACTAAAGAATATCATTGAACAGAAACTTATGCAGACAATCTATAGAAACAAAAACTTGAAAGGTAACATGATGTCAATAAAAACGTTTCTCTCAAAAATGACTCTCAACGTGAATGGCCTAAACAGTCCCATAAAATGGCACAGGGTTTCAGATTGGATAAAATTACAGGACCTATCCATATGTTGTCTACAAGAGACCCATTTTTTAAAAGATTTTATTTATTTTTTTGACAGAGAGAGAGACCACACGTAGGCAGAGAAGCAGGCAGAGAGAGATTGGGGGGGAAGCAGGCTCCCTGCTGAAGAGAGAGCCCTATGCGGGACTCAAACCCAGGACTCTGAGATCATGACCCGAGCCGAAGGCAGAGGCTTAAACCACTGAGCCACCCAGGCGCCCTATAAGAGACCCATTTAGAACCTAAGGATACATTCAGACTAAAAGTGAAGGGATGGAGAAGCATCGTTCATGCGAATGGGCCTCAAAAAACGGCTGAGGTAGCGATTCTCTTATCAGATAAAAGATTTTAAACCAAAGACTAGTCAGAGATAAAGGACACTACATCATTCTTAAAGGATCTATCCACCAAGAAGATCTAACAATTATAAATATTTATACCCCCAATATGGGAGCAGCCAACTACATAAGACAACTGTTAATCAAGATAACGAGTCATATTGAAATGAATACATTAATAGTAGGGGATCTTAACACACTACTCTCAGTTATAGACAGATCATCCAAGCATAAAATCAATGAAGAAACAAAAGCATTGAATGATACATTGGACCAGATGGACCTCATAGATATACAGAACATTCCACCCTAAAACAACAGAATACTCATTCTTCTCAAGTGCACATGGAAACTTCTCCAGAATAGATCACATACTGGGTCACAAATCAGGGCTCAATCAATACCAAAAGACTGAGATTATTCCCTGCATATTCTCAGATCAAAATGCTTGAAACTGGAAGTCAAACACAAGGAAAAGTTTGGAAGGAATTCAAACACCTGGAAGCTAAAGAACACCTTGCTTAAGAATGCTTGGAACAACCAGGAGATCAAAGAAAACTTAAAATATTAATGGAAACCCATGAGAATGAAGACACTTCGGTCCAAAACCTATGGGATACAGCAAAGGTGGTCCTAAGGGGGAAATACATAGCCATCCAAGCCACCTTCAAAAAGACTGAAAATCCGGGGCACCTGGGTGGCTCAGTGGGTTCAAGCCTCTGCCTTCAGCTCAGGTCATGGTCCCAGGGTTCTGGGATTGAGCCCCACATCAGGCTCTCTGCTCAGCAGGGAGTCTGCTTCCTCTGCTCTCTCTCTGCCTGCCTCTCTGCCTACTTGTAATCTCTGTCTGTCAAATAAATAAATAAAATCTTAAAAAAAACTGGAAAATCCAGAATACACCAGCTGTCTTTACACCTTAAAGAACTGGAGAATCAACAACAAATGAAGCCATACCCGCAAAAAAGAAAGGAAATAATCAAGATTAGAACAGAGATCAATGAAATAGAAACTAGAGATACCGTAGAACACATCAGTAAAACTAGAAGCTGGTTATTTGAAAGAATCAATAAGATCAATAAAACATTGGCCAAACTAATCCAAAAGAAAAGAAGAAAGCCCAAATTAATAAAATTATGAATGAAAATGGAGAGATCACAACTAACACCAAGGAAATAGAAACAGTCATCAGAAATTATTATCAACAGTCATATGCCAATAAGTTAATCAACCTAGAGGAAATGGATGCATTCCTGGAAAACTATAAACTTCCAAAACTGAATCAGGAAGAAATTGACAACCTGAATAGACCAATATCTAGTAACTAGATTGAAGCAGTGATCAAAAACCTACCAAAAAACAAGAGCCCAGGACCTGACAGATTCCCTGGGGAATTCAAACAAACTTTCAAAGAAGAAATAACACCTATTCTCCTGAAGCTGTCTCAAAAAATGGAAGCTGAAGGAAAACTTCCAGACACTTTTTATGAAGCCAGTATTACCCTGATCCCCAAACAAGGCAAAGACTCCATCAAAAAGGAGAATTTCAGACCAATATCCCTGATGAATATGGATGTTAAGATTCTCAACAAGATCCTAGCTAATAGGATCAAAGAGCACATTAGAATGATTATTCACGTTGACCAGGTGGGATTCATCCTGTGTTGCAAGGGTGGTTCAACATTCGCAAATCAATCAATGTGATTGAACAAATCTATAAGAGAAGAGAGAAGAACCACATGGTCCTCTCAATTGATGCAGAGAAAGCATTTGACAAAATCCAGCATCCGTTCCTTATTAAAACGCTTCAAAGTCTAGGAATAGAGGGAACATTCCTCAACTTCATAAAGTCTATCAATGAGAAAACCACAGCAAATATCATACTCAATGTGGTAAAGCCGACAGCCTTCCCTTTGAGATCAGGAACATGAAGAGGATGCCTACTCTCACCACTCTTGTTCAACATAGTATTAGTAGTCCTAGCAACAGCAATCAGATAACAAGGAGAAATAAAAGGTATTCAAACTGGCAATGAAGAAGTCAAACTCTTTCTCTTTGCAGATGACATGATACTTTATATGGAAAATCCAAAAGACTCCACCCCCAAACTATTAGAACTCATACAGCATTCAGTAATGTGGCAGGATACAAATTCAATGTACAGAAATCAGTTGCTTTCTTATACATTAACAATGAAAATACAGAAAGGGAAATGAGAGAATCGATTCCATTTACTATAGCACCAAGAACCATAAGATACCTGGGAATCAGCCTAACCAAAGAGGTAAAGGATCCGTACTCAAGGAACTACAGAAAACTCATGAAAGAAATTGAAGAAGACATAAAAAGATGGAAGACCATTCCATGCTCATGGATCGGAAGAATAAACATTGTTAAAATGTCTATACCACCTAGAGCAATCTATACTTTCAATGCCCTTCCGATCAAAATTTTGCCAGCATTTTTCAAAGAGCTGGAACAAACAATCCTAAAATTTGTATGGAACCAGAAGAGACCCTGAGTGGCTAAGGAAATCTTGAAAAAGAAAAAGAAAACAGGGGGCATCATGTTGCCTGATTTCAAGCTTTACTACAAAGGTGTGATCATCAAGACAGCATGGTACTGGCACAAAGACAGACACATAGACCAATGGAACAGAGCAGAGAGCCCAGATATGGACCCTCAACTCTGTGGTCAAATCATCTTTGACAAAGCAGGAAAAAATACAGAGTGGAAGAAAGACAGTCTCTTCAATAAATGATGCTGGGAAAATTGGACAGCTATATGTAGAAGAATGAAACTTGACCATTCTCTTACAACGTACACAAAGATAAACTTGAAATGGATAAAAGGCCTCAATGTGAGGCTGGAATCCATCAGAATCCTAGAGGAGAACATAGGCAGTCACCTCTTTGATGTCGACCACAGTAACTTCTCCCAATATATGTCTCCAAAGGCAAAGGAAACAAAAACAAAAATGAACTTTTGGGACTTCATCAAGATCAAAAGCTTCTGCACAGCAAAAGAAACAGTCAACAAAACAAAGAGGCAACCCACAGAATTGGAGAAAATTTTCGCAAATGACAGTACAGACAAAAGGCTGATATCCAGGATCTGTAAAGAACTCCTCAAACTCAACACACACAAAACAGATAATCATGTCAAAAAATGCGCAGATGACATGAACAGACACTTTTCCAATGAAGACATACAACTGGCTAACAGACACATGAAAAAACGTTCATCATCACCGGTAATCAGGGAGATTCAAATAAAAACCACATTGAGATACCACCTCACACCAGTTAGAATGGCAAAAATTGACAAGAATCAAATGTTCGAGAGGATGTGGAGAAAGGGGAACCCTCTTATACTGGTGGTAGGAATGCAAGTTGGTGCAGCCACTTTGGAGAACAGTGTGGAGATTCCTTACGAAATTAAAAATAGAGCTTCCCTATGACCCAGCAATTGTACTACTGGACATTTACCCCAGAGATATAGATGTAGTGAAATGAAGGGCCATATGCACCCCAATGTTCATAGGAGCAATTATTGTCCATAATAGCCAAACTGTGGAATAAGCCAAGATGTCCTTCAGTAAGACAAATGGATAAAGAAGATGTTGTTAATATATACAATGGAATATTACTCAGCCATCTGCAAGGATGAATACCCAACATTTGCATCAACATGGATGGACTTGGAGGAGGTTATTATAAGTAAAACAAGTGAAACAGAGAAAGATAATTATCATTTGGTTTTACTTACCTGTGGAACATAAAGAATAGCATGGAGGACCTTAGGAGAAAGAAGAGGGAAATGAGGGTGGAGGAAATCAGAGGGGAAGATGAACCATGAGAGACTACAGATTCTGGGAATCAAATTGAGGGTTTTTGAGGGGAGGGAGCTGGAGCATGTGTGAGCCTCAGTGATGGGTATTAAGGAGAGCACATATTGCATGGAGCAAAGGGTGTTATACACAAGCAATGAATCGTGGAACACTACACCAAAAACTAATCATGTACTCTATGGTGACTAACATAACATAATAAAAATTATAAAAAATTAAGTTGTTATAATGAGTTAATAAGAAATAAGACATAAAGGTGACTGGGTAGTTCAGTCAGTTGAGCATCTGACTCTTGACTTTGGCTCCAGTCATGATCTTGGCGTCATGTGATTGAGCCCAGTGTTAGGCTTCATGCTCAGCATGGTGTCTGCTTAAGATTCTCTCCTTCTTCTACTCCCCCCACTTGTGTGTATTCCCTAAATAAATAAATAAAATAAATTTCAAAGAGAAAAAAAGAAACAGGAAGGAACATTTATTTTAAAAAGTGAGGGCATGGGGTGCCTGGGTGGCTCTGTTGTTAAGCATCTGCCTTCAGCTCAGGTCATGGTCCCAAGGCCCTGAGATAGAGCCCCACAATGAGCTCGCTGCTCAGCAGGAAGCCTACTTCTCCCTTTCACATTCTCCCTGCTTGTGTTCCCTCTCTCCCTGTGTCTCTGTCAATTAAATAAAATCTTTAAAAAAAAAAGTGAGAGCATTATGGAGCAGTGGTTCTCAAACAGGAGAGTGTATCAAAACAACATGGCTTATGAAACCTACACTGCTGAGTTCTATCCCAAGTCAGGCTGATTTGGCAGGCCTAAGGGAAGGTGGGTTAACAACATGCATTTCTAACAAGTTTTGCTGTGATGTTGATGCTTCTGTGCTGGAGAGCAGAGTTTAAGAAACAGAAACTAGAGAAATACCAGAGGTCTTGTTACTTATAGACCCCAAGCTCATGGTGGTATGAACTATCTTTAAGGACACAAAGGCCAAGTATAATATACTGTATGTTTTATTTTATACTTCTCTAATCATTAAACTCTAAACAGAAGTTTCACATAAACATAAAAGAAGAAAAAGAGAAAAAAATACCAACAGGATTAAATACTGGGAGCAGATGAAGGGTATACAAGAAAGGGCTGTCCTGGGAAGGACTGCATTTGCAGGCACACCAGCAGAATGGCCCACAACACTTGGACATGGTGAAGACTGAGCTTAAACCACAGCTCAGTCTTGGGGCTTGGGCACAGAAGGCATCTCCATCCTGCTTCTCCCCAAACCAGGCTGCATGGGCACAGAACAGTGCCAGCGTATCTCCCATGTGTACTGGACATGTCTCTTCCTTCAGCATCTTCAGGCCAGAGTCCCCTGCTCTCTACACACACATCTGCACTCATTTGCACTCATCAAGCACATGGATGTGCACTTATTCCAGGAACATGTAGTCACATTCACACACAAACAATGCTTCTGATTTCACTCCTCCCTTACCTTTACAGGCTCAGGTTCCAACTCCAGAGTAAAGATGTGTGTTAGTGTCCTTTGCAGACTGACAAAGGACCACAGCAGAGTCAGGGTGTCAAGCATATTCCAGAAGGTGTCAACTGTCTTCCAGAAGACCCAGGCAGGGAGAAACTGTATGCTGTACCCTGCTTGTGTGAAGGAAAGTTCTACTGAGCAACTGAGGCTGCCTGGGCTCTTTATGGAGGTCCAGATGCTGGTTCTGAGAAGCCATTCAGCCCTGCTTCACTTCTCAATAACCAGTTGATAAGAAAGCAAAGTGTCAGAAGGCCAGTCCCTAGGAGGTCCCCCAACCCTGTGAGATAGGGGATGCAGTGGTTGTCTGGATCCAGGGCCTGGTGCCATGTCAGCCGAACCATCACTTCTGCCAGGTACAGCAGAATTGTCACCTGGCATAAGAGCAAGCAGACACAAAAAATTACAACTAAGTCAGAAAGCCAAGTGTCACTAAGAAACACCAGCAAATTTCAAAGGCAGATACCAAGGTGGACATGTCCACTCCAAGGAGTCCCCTTTCTCCAGCTTTTCTTGGGGTCAATGCCCAGCTCTGAGCTCATGCAAAGGCAGGAAGTCCACCCTTACCCATACTTGCCTAGCCTCCTTCTCTGTGGTCAGGCCCTGCTCATGGCAAACTGAGGTGCTGGAAAGACCATCTCTGCTACAGCAGGTCGTTGCACTGTCTTTGGAAACTCAAGACATAGGCCTTATTGGGACTTCAATTTGGATTTGCTGAAGGTCCTTGTATGGGCAGCTTTGGACAATAAGCCTTTCCTGAAAGTGCCACAGGGTAGTGAGCACAGTCCTGGCCTTATTTCAGAGCTCCTCAGTCCCCTGTCCCAGGCACACTCCAGCCCCTTCCTTGCTCCTGCTCAAAACAGTGTCTCAGAGTGTCCCAGCCCACCATTCAGGGTCAGAGATATGCTGCAATTGCAAACGCCCTAACTCAGGGAGATTTGAACATGTTGGTACCTCATTGTAGCACTGCCCTCCTAGAATTGCCCTTCAGTGCCCACAGTTCTCTCTGCCAACAACCTGGGCCCACAAGGGACATCAGCCAGCTAGTCTGGGCAAACAGTCTGCTGAGTACCACCCAGAGCCAGGCACCAGCTTAATCTCTTTCATCATGTCCCTATCATCACCCAGCCCTGACTGAAGTCCATGCATGCTTTTTAGCAACACTCCAGCAGGGGGCTGGTCTCTGCCCACCCTTTCCATGATGGATGGTGTGCATGGCCCAGTTCCTCAGCTGGACCCACTCATCAACCTGCTTCATGGAAACTTGCTGCAAACTTCAGGACCATACTCTGATCCTCTGCTGATGAGTGTGCAGTGTTCTATACGTGGTATGGAGTGTGCCCTGTGGGGGATGTACCCTATGAAGTGTGCAACGTAGCATGTGCTGTGTGGAATGTGCAGGGGGAAGTGTGCAGTACAGAGTGTGGAGTGGCCTCTCTGTCTGGATCATGCCCTTGTGCTTGAACTAGTTGACTCTTGGAAGATGAGGGCTGTACCCAACCATGTCCAGGAAACCCCAACCTTATCTCCCCAGCATCTTTCCCAGGACAAGGAGACAAATCTTGCTGGCTAACCAGCGAGTGCTGTTTTGATACTGCTATAATCATCCTTACCTGAATCAGGCTTGCTAGCAGATAGAACACCACAAAGATCTTACTGTTTGGGACCAAATGGCCTTCCACCAAGTAGATGATGTAGAAGAAAATCAGATGACCTGGGACCACCAGAAACAGCAGGACTCGGGCTGATATGGAATTAACTTCTGGAAAAAAATAAAACCAAGGAGATTCTGTGACCTGTTGGGCAGCAGAGGCCACCTTGGCATGTGGCAGTCTCCAGTGAGGCATCCACATTATTTATTACATGGGTGTTTGCTGAGCACCTACTATGTGGCAGGCATGTTCTTGTATATAGGGATATATTCCTGTCCCTTCCCTCACGGAACTCACATTTTAGGGAAGAGAAAAAATAAACAAAACCAGAATCGAGTAGCAGAAACAAACAAACAAGAAAAGTCATTTCAAACTGACCAGTGCTAGGATGAAAATAAGCCAGGATAATGTGATAGAGAACAAAGTGTTTATTAGTAGGATGGATACTAGAGACTTAGAAGTCCTCCAGAGAAGCTGACATCTTGGCTGAGATATGAATCCAGAGGAGAGGACTCTGGGCAGAGGCAGAGGAAGGAGAACATGCAAGGGGCTGAAAGTGGAAGAGAGCTATGGAGTGTGCATGAACGAAGGCTCAGTATGTGGAATTAGTAATCCAGGGAAGGGCGGCACACTCATGGGGGGACTCAGGCAGCCCCTTCCTCATGCTTTGCCTCAGGGACTCATTCAGCACATTCTCGTTTTACTTCAGTACTCTAAGAATTTGAGACTCTGCAAAAAGTGTGACTTCCGTGCCCCAACCACACACACTTTAAGAAACTGTACATGTGAATGCAACTGACTTTTCAAACAGAAACAGAGCTTCAATAAAAAGTCTCCATTTCACCTCTGAGTTAATATAGTTCATAAACCAAGAAGAAAGAGGAGGAGCAACCAAACAGTTTAGAAGCTAAAAATGCTACCATAAAATAAGAGTAGAGAGAGGGTAAGAACACTCAAGAGCTCCAAAATCTATTATCCATGATGAAAAATTAGACATGGTATGAAAAGATTCTTTGAAAAAAAAAGTAGAAACAAATAATTGCTATTGGCAGCTGGCACTAAAATTCAAGAAAATCTGTAGAAACACTACATAATAACAATTCAGTGAAATATTCAGATGCTACTACAGCTTCTAGGTGCCCTCCACCACCCAGATCCATATGTTGTAAGTCTAACTCTCAATGTGATGGCATTTGGAGATGATTAAGTCATAAGGGTACAGCACTCATAAATGCCATTAACACTTATAACCTTATAAAAAATATCTCAGACACTTCACCCCTTCTACTATATGAAGATATAGTGAGAAGACAGCTGTTTATGACCTAGGACATAGGCCATCACCAGACAAATTTGCTAGTGCCTTGACCTTGAACTTCCACAAACCACAACTATAAAAAATTAGTTTCTTGTGTTTATGACCCACCCACGAAATCAGCCTGAGATGTAGGGTTATACATTTCTGGATCTCTACAGGGGCAGAAGACACCAGTGGATGGGTAAAATGGAGTGGGAAAAGTCGAACTGATATTGTAAGATAAACAGAAGGGGGAGGGAGCCACCAGAAGTGACCCATAGGAAAGTAATACCTCAATACGAGAGTATTGAATTACAGAATTACACCAGAATTACAGAATTACACCAGCTCTCTTTACACCTTAGAGAACTGGAGAATCAACAACAAATTACGCCAACCCCACACACAAGAAGGGAAATAATCAAGATTACAGTGGAGATCAATAAGCTAAGAATTACAGATACAGTAGAACACATCAACGAAACTAGAAGCTTGTTTGTTGAAAGAATCAATAAGATCAATAAACCATTGGCCTAATTAATCCAAAAGAAAAAAGACAGGACCCAAATTAATAAAATTATGAATGAAAAGGGAGAGATCACAACTAACACCAAGGAAATAAATAATTATCAGAATTATTTTCAACAGTTATATGCCAATATGCTAACCAACCCAAGGGAAATGGATGCATTCCTGGAAACATACAAACTTCCAAAACTGAATCAAGAAGAAATTGACAACCTGAATAGACCAATATCTAGCAATAAGATTGAAGTAGTGATCAAAAACCTCCCAAAAAACACGAGCCCAAAACCTGATGGATTCCCTGGGGAATTCTAAACAAATTTTCAAAGAAGAAATAATATCTACTCTCCTGAAACTGTTTCAAAAAATTGAAGCAGAAGAAAAACTCCCAGACTCTTTTTACGAAGCCGGCATTACCCTGATCACCAAACCTGGCAAAGACCCCACCAAAAAGCAAAATTTCAGACCAATATACCTGATGAATATGGATGCCAAGATTCTCAATAAGATCCTACCTAATAGGATCCAACAGTACCTTAAAAAGATTACCCACCGTGACCAGGTGGGATTTATCCATGGGATGCATGGCTGGTTCAACATTCACAAATAAATGTGATAGAACAAATCAATAAGGGAAGAGAGAACAACCACTTGGTCCTCTCAATAGATGCAGAAAAAGCATTTGACAAGATCCAGCATCCATTCCTAATTAAAACACTTCAAAGTCGAGGGATAGAGGGACATTCCTCAACTTCATAAAATCTATGTAAGGAAAATCCACAGCAAATATTATCCTCAATGGGAAAAAGCTGACAACCTTCCTGTTGAGATCAGGAACAGGACAAGGATGTCCAATCTCACCACTCTTGTTCAATATAGTATTAGTAGTCCTAGCAATGGCAATCAGAAAACAAAGAGAAATAAAAGGTATTCAAATTGGCAATGAAGAAGTCAAATTCTCTCTCTTCGCAGATGACATACTTTATATGGAAAACCCAAAAGACTCCACCCCCAAACTACTAGAGCTCATATAGCAATTCAGTAATGTGGCAGGATACAAAATCAATGTACAGAAATCAGTTGCGTTCTAGTACACTAACAATGAAAATATAGAAAGGCAAATAAGAGAATCAATTCCACTTACTATAACAACAAGAGCCAAAGATACCTGGGAATCAACCTAACCAAAGAGGTAAAGGATCTGTACTTGAGGAACTACGGAATACTCATGAAAGAAATTGAAGAAGACACAAAAAGATGGAAGACCATTCCATGCTCATGGATTGGAAGAATCAACATTGTTAAAATGTCTATACTGCCTAGAGCAATCTATACTTTCAATGCCCTTCCGATCAAAATTCTGCCAGCATTTTTCAAAGTGCTAGAACAAACAATCCTAAAATTTATATGGAATCAGAAGAGACCCTGAATTGCTGATGAAATGTTGAAAAAGAGAAACAAAACTGGGGTCATCACGTTGCCCAATTTCAAGCTTTACTACAAAGCTGTGATCATCAAGACAGCATGGTACTGGCACAAAAACAGACACATAGACCAGTGGAACAGAGTAGAGTGGCCAGATATGCACACTCAACTCCATGGTGAAATCATCTTCAACAAAGCAGGAAAAAATATACAGTGGAAAAAAACCAGTCTCTTCAATAAATGGTGCTGGGAAAATTGGACAGCTATATGTAGAAGAATGAAACTCGACCATTCTCTTACACCGTACACAAAGATAAACTTGAAATGGATAAAAGACCTCAATGTGAGGCAGGAATCCATCAGAATCCTAGAGGAGAACATAGGCAGTAACCTCTTCAACATCAGCCACAGCAACTTCTTTCAAGATGTCTCCACAGGCAAAGGAAACAAAAGTGAAATTGGACTTCTGGGACTCCATCAAGATCAAAACCTTATTTACAGCAAAGGAAACAGTCAACAAAACAAGGAGACAATGCATGGTATGGGAGAAGATGTTTGCAAATGACAGTACAGAAAAAGGGCTGACATCCAAGATCTATAAAGAACTTCTCAAACTAAACACACACAAAACAGATAATCACGTCAAAAAATGGGCAGAAGACATGAACAGACACATACTTCTCCAATGAAGACATACAAATGGCTAACAGACACATGAAAAAATGTTCATTATTACTGGCCATGAGGGAGGTCAAATCAAAACCACATTGAGATACCACTTGACACAAGTTAGGATGGCCAAAATTAGCAAGACAGGAAACAACGTGTGTTGGAGAGGATGTGGAGAAAGGGGAACCCTCTTACACTGTTGGTGGGAATGCAAGTTGGTGCAGCCACTTTGGAAAACAGTGTGGAGATTCCTTACAAAATGAAAAATAGAGCTTCCCTATGACCCTGCAATTGCACTACTGGGTATTTACCCCACAGATACAGATGTTGTGGAAAGAAGGGCCATCTGTAACCCCAATGTTCATAGCAGCAATGGCCATAGTCCCCAAAGTGTGGAATGAACCAAGATGCCCTTCAATGGATGAATGGATAAAGAAGATATGGTCCATATATACTATGGAGTATTATGCCTCTATCAGAAAGGATGAATACTCAACTTTTGTATCAACTTGGATGGGACTGGAAGAGATTATGCTGAGTGAAGTAAGTCAAGCAGAGAGAGTCAATTATCATATGGTTTCACTTATTTGTGGAGCATAAGGAATAACATGGAGAACATAGGGAGATTGAGAGGAGAAGTGAGTTGGAGGAAATTGGAGGGGAGGAGACAAACCATGAGAAACTGTGGACTCTGAGAAACAAACTGAGGGTTTTAGAGGGGAAGGGGGTGGGAGGTTAGGTGAGCCTGGTGGTGGGTATTATGGCAGGCATGTATTGCATGGAGCATTGGGTGTGGTGCATATATAATTCTGGAACACTGAAAAGAAAAAAAAAAAAATAGAAATTAAAAAAAAAAAACACCCTGTTTGTTTCTCAGAGTCCACAGTCTCTCATGGTTCATGTCCCTCAACTCACTTCTCATTTGTCTCCCCATGTCTTCCCTGTTTTTCCTTTCCATAGTTTGGCGACTGTGGGCATTGCCACTATGAACATTAGGGTACAGATGGCCCTTCTTTCCATGACATCTGTATCTTTGGGGTAAATACCTAGTAGTGCAATTGCAGGGTCATAGGGAAGCTCTACTTTTAATTCCTTAAGGAATCTCCACATTGTTTTCCAAAGTGGCTACACCAAATTGCATTCCCAACAACAGTGTAAGAGGGTTCCCCTTTCTCTACATCCTCTCCAACACATGTTGTTTACTGTCTTGTTAATTTTGGCCATTCTAACTGGTGTAAGGTGGTATCTCAATGTGGTTTTGATTTGAAAACAAACAGGTTTTGAAGGGGAGGTGAGTGGGGGTTTTGGTGAGCCTGGTGGTTGACACAAGTTAGAATGCTCCATTGCATGGAGCACTGGGTGTGGTACATAAACAATGAATTCTGGAACAATGACAAGAAATTTTACAAAATTAATTAATTAGTTAATTAATTTTAAATTCAACTTGATAACACAACCAACAGACTGTACAAATGAGATGACACAGATGGTAGAATTATCTGAAAGCAATTTTAATGAATCCATAATAGAAGTGCTTAAACTAGCAATTACAAGTGTATTTGAAACAAATGATAAAAATAGAAATTTCTGGGGGCGCCTGGGTGGCTCAGTGGGTTAAAGCCTCTGCCTTCGGCTCAGGTCGTGATCCCAGGGTCCTGGGATCGAGTCCTGCATCGGGCTCTCAGCTCCTCGGGGAGCCTGCTTCCTCCTCTCTCTCTCTGCCTGTCTCTCTGCCTACTTGTGATCTCTGTCAAATAAATAAATAAAATCTTAAAAAAAAAATAGAAATTTCTGGAAAAAAAAAGTCTCATAAAAGAAACAGAAGATATAAAGAAGACCCATGTGGAAATTTAGAAATGAAAAAATACAATAACCAAAATCCCCAAAGAACTTAATGAATGGGATGAGTAGCAGAGTGGAGAGGTCAGAGGAATGAACCTGTGAACTTGAAAAAAAAGAAAAACCTATGGAAATTAGTGAATCTGTATAAGAGAGAATAAAATAGGCTTGGGAAAAAATTGAACAGAACCCCCAGGGGTGGGGGTTTGGGACTGTAACAGAAGATCCACCATTCATGTCATCAGAATAATCAGAAGGAAAGGAAGAAGACAGTGGGGCTGACGCTGTATTTGAAGAAATCATGGCTTAAAATTTCCCAAATTTGGCAAAAGATAAATCCACGTACTCAAGGAGCTGAGTAAACCCCAAACATGGGAAACCCGAAGAAATCCACACCCATGTGCATCACTACTCAAGAACTAAAAAGTGAAGAAAAAGTCTTGAAACAAACAAAAGACAAATGTCACCTATGTATACGATAAAAATAATTCAAATGACAGTAATATCTCATCAGAAACCAGGGAATTCAGAAGAAAGTGGCACCTTTTTCAAGTACTGAAAAGAAACATCAACCCTGAATTTTATATCTGGCAAAAATATCCTTCAGGAATGTGCCAAGAAACCTACCCTAAAAGAATGGGTGAAGGTAGTTCTTGAAACAGAAAGGAAATGATTAAAAGAAAATGCAGTGGGAGAACAAAATGCAAGTTTTAAAAGTAACAAAAAGATAAAAAGACCTCCAATGGTTTCCAGTGGTTGTTGGAATAGAATCCAGTCTCCCTTACTCAAGCTTCAAGGCCTTATAATGAATGATCAGCCCCTCTCTCCCTGGTCTCTGCTTCCTCCATCCTCACTCTGCTCATTATCCTCAGGCCTCCCTGGCCTTTCAGTTCTTCAGACTTACCAAGCTCCTTCCTGCTTCTGAGCCTTTGTTCTCGCTGTCCCCCTGCCTCAAACAACCCTCTTGCTCCAGCACGCCCCCTCCCCTGCACGCGCACCCTCCTCTGCTCCCCTCTTCATCCTCAGAGAGGAACTTTCCAAACCCAAATCTCAGTATCTCCTGAAATTCTTTCACTGCACCCTGTGCTTTTTTATTTTAAAATGTTCCACAATTTGGGGGCGCCTAGGTGGCTCAGCGGGTTAAGCCTTTGCCTTCGGCTCAGGTCATGATCTCAGGGTCCTGGGATCAAGCCCCACATTGGGCTCTCTGCTTGGCAGGGAGCCTGCTTCCCCCTCTCTCTCTGCCTGCCTCTCTGCCTACTTGTGATCTCTCTGTCAAATAAATAAATAAAATATTTAAAAAAAATAAAAAAATAAAAAAAAATCCCACAATTTGTAGTTGAATTCTTTTTTGGTGTGTTTATCTGCTCCTCTGGATTGTGTAAATCCATGTGGGCAAGAATCAGCTTTCTCTGACTCATCACTGCAACCTGACACCGAGTACCTGGCAGACCTTTAGTAAATATCTGAATGAATGGATGAATCAACTAGTGGCAGGGGTAGGGAGTCAGGTCTCTGGGAGGAGGAGCTGGGAATGATGATGATCTGGGCTGAGGTCAGCAGTGGTCTCAACATCTGTTGCTATAGAGCAGATTCCAATGATGGCAATTTTCACTTGTGTAAAGAAATGGTCACATGGCCTCTTGAAGACACCAGACCCACCTGAGGTGCAGAAAGTGGAGCATGGGTTAGGCCAGAACTGTTTCATCCACAGGGGGAGGACACCAGGCGTGCTCCACATGTGCAGGTAGGTGGAGATCCGGCTGGTCTGAATGGCCACCAGATTGCCACCAACACCTGGGAGGAGAAAAAGAACACCAGTCTCTAAATTCTATCTCTTGTTTAAGTCTATGTCCTCCAGGAACCCTTCCTTGACTGATGCAGCACTGGATCTATCTTCCTCCCCGCCCACTTCACCACAGATCTTGTTCGGCCCCAAGCTTGGGTTAAGTGGACCCTGTGAGTGAGGTATCACCTTAGCAGCTATCTCTTATGGTGAAGGAAGTGTGACTGGCAAAGTAGGGTTTTAATACATATTTGTTGGGTAGAGGGAGTGGGGGTAGAAGAGGAAGGGAGGGTGGAAGGAAGGGCAGTGACAGAAAAGTCTATGGGAGGGTATCTTGATAAGCCATTTAAGGTCGTAGGATGTGATAGGAATCAGATTACAGACTGGAACATCTGAGAAAACCAAAGGTTTTTTTCTCCTAAGGTGGGAAGGAGACAGAAGAGAAATTGGGGGACAGCAACAAGGGAAGAGGAGCTATTATATGCAACAGGCCTGGGGCTTGCTGATTGAGGCCCCAGTTTCCACAGGAAGTAGACTGTGCCCAGCCCTGTCAGGACCCTAGGGCCCAGGCGACAAAGGCCATGCTGAGCTCCCTCTGCAGGGCCAGGATCTGGGTCTGGGAGAGGATGGGGACTACCCATGGCCATCTCCTTTAGAGGCTGGGTGGGCTGCCCCCATTCTATTTCCTCAGCCCCCTGGGGATTAAGCCCTCGGATGTGCCCAGTGATATCCAGAGGGAAAAACTAACTACCCTGTATACAAAGAATGGTCTGTGGGCAGAGGACAGCTGAGATCTATTTTGCTAGAACCACACAATTGATTGATTGATTGACTGATTGACTGATTGATTTTATTATGTTGAGTTAGCCCCCACATAGTACATCACTAGTTTTTCATGTAGTGCTTAATGATTCAATAGTTGGGTAGCACTGGGTATTATGCACATGATTAAAAAAAAAAGGAAAAAAACTTTAAAAAAGTGTAACTCAAATTACTTGCCAGCTTCTCCTAAGAAGTCTGTTGAGGCAACTCCAGACCTCCAGTCTTGCCAGGGAGCAACTGGCTGGTGCTGAGCAGGCCCTGCTCACTCCACATCAGGAACATGCTCTGCTGTGTGACTGTTCTGTCCCACTCCTTACTGCCCACTTACTGTCACACCTGCTGAACTCATTCAAACTGCATTCGTGGCCCCAGAGGCATCTGAGTTGGTGACATCCAAGGAAATATTTCCAAGTGTTAAACATCAGGACCTGACTTAGCCGCTGTAGTCCTCTAGGTGGCTGGCCCCTCCCTCGTGTGAGAGGCCAGCCCTGCCCCTGTTGGGAGCAGACCTGCAGGGAGGCCCACTGATATGTAAGGAACAATCACCTGGGTTCTCATGAAAGTAGGGGGAAGGGGTTCCCAAGGGCCTCTGAAGCCTATTCCTTCCTTCCTACTTTCCTTCCTTCCTTTTAAAGATTTTATTTATGTATTTGACAGAGAGAGAGGGAGAGAGATTGACAGCATAATCTGGGGGAGTGGCAGGTAGAGGGAGAAGCAGGCTCCTTACTAGGCAGGGAGCCTGATGTGGGACTCAATCCTGGAACCCCAGGTTCATTACCTGAGCTAAAGGCAGCTGCTTAACTGACTGAGCCACCCAGGTGCCCCTGAAGCCTGTTTCTGCAGCCCCAAACACCAGAGCCTGGGACCAAGTGAAGTGTGCAGTATGTTATCACATTTGGTCCCTCTCCTGACTGGTCAGTCTCATTTACAGATCCTTATCAGAAGATGTACATGAACCAAACTTTGGTTAAAAGAGGGGTCCTTTTATGCCCACAGGGTCTAAGCCTAAAACGTTAATCAGTGAAGGGTCCGGTGAAAGACAATGGGGAGTGGAGGGGGCTCAGGCCAATGGAACAGCATAAGCCCTATCTCAGTGGTAGCTGATTCTCACCTCACCCAGAATGTAAATTCAATACTGTCACAGCCTTGCTTTTTAAGAAGACAGAAATCCAGATTTTTATGTACAAATGTCTGAGTTTCAAATGTCATCAATGAATCTAAGTTTAAAAACAAAACCAAACCATCAGAAGCCAACACCCCAGTTCTAAAGGCCACATCCCATCTGCATGTTCCAATGAATCCTAGCTTAGATACTGTGCGCCTTTAACAGGTGGGATTTAGCTCTGGGGGAAGGTTCAAGTCTCCGTGGTGACTGTGAGGAAAAGGGTGTGAGCTGGTGGAGCAGTGGGCAGGACGTTCTCCCCGAGGGTCTCCTTCTACCTGAGACAAGCTAGCCCAGCAGCCACTGCCCAGCAGAGGAATGGCCATGGCTCTGAGGGCCTGGGGCCGGATCTCTGAAGTCACTGTTCTCTAGATCCCACTGACTCAGCCTTGGGGGCCGGTGTAGCCCAGAGGCCCCGGGTTATGGTGCTGCCCATACCTACCACATATGATAGGAGTAAATATGGCCATGCCTTGGTACTGCTGTTTAGAAACAGTTTTGTTCAAGATGAGCCCTCCGAAACTGGGGAGAAAGTAGAGGCCAAATGGTTAGTTTACCTTTGTAGGTGACACTCATGCCCCTGTGTACAGGTAGATGTAGTTACCTGGCACACCTGTATACAAAATATCTCATCACCTTGCCTTCCCGCTTTCCAGAAGACCCATCAGATAATGTCAGCCTACTAAAAACAAATGTCAAACTCCTCTTCAAAGCCACTTGGCTGGCTGGGCTCTGCCATGTGACTGCTCCTGAACGTAACTGTAATGCTATTCTCCCGAGCAGAAAATGGAACCTGCATGAGTATCACCCCATGCTGCTTGTTCTTGGAGATGCCACAACAATACCTCACTCCCACCAGCCCCAACAGTTTAGCAAAGGCTGGCCTGCCCCCCTACAGCCCTGGAAAAGTTAGATCGGTTTGTTCAAGGAGCCCAGGAGCTTCCTGGAAGCAAAGACACCTAGACCATAATGGCCTCTCCCTGAGATTCAAAGTTAGGAAAGCACCTCAGAAAAGACTGGGGTGGTCCCTGTCCAGACCTGCTAACAGAAAGGGCTCTGGAGGATCAGTTTCCAGGGTGGAAGACCTGAGATGAGCTAAGGGGCCTGGGGCCACTAATCTCTCAGCCTTCCAGGTCCCACCAGCAGCCATGCTGTATAAATGGTGTTCACAGAGCCAGGTACGGGGCTCCCTGCCGCATAAGCAGGGGTCCAGGCCAGTGAGAGTTCTGGCAGCACAGGAGGGGGAGATGCAGTGTCGTGCAATGCCATGAGGGGGGCAGGGAACTGAGGCACTCCTGCGCTCATTTGATGTTCCCAAGTTCGGCTCTTCCTGGCTCTCTGGTGCTCCTGCAATTGTAAATAGGGCTGCCTCTTAGAATAAGTAAGCCCTAAGGTTCCTGGTGAGAGGGAAAGAGATGAAGAAGAAAGGTGTGACTCAACCAGCACCAGGACTTAGTGAGGAAGCCCACAGAAACCATGAATGCCCCCTCACTCCAGAGGCACCGTGGGTCTTAGGTACTCTCCCTGTCTCAGAGGCCAGGGGTGGCCTGGGAAGGGAGAAGCTGGTGGCAGCCCTCGCTCATGCTTACCTGCTAATGACCATCGCTAGGATGATTGGGAACCACCCGAACTTCAGGATCTTCATGATGGGTGGGCTCTGCCTGGCAACGAGGACCCACACGGGGATCAGGGCCGTGAAGCCAATACACACCAGTGGTGTCAGATATCGATTGTCTGCGGGGAGAGAGACAGGATGTGTGCCAGGGCACATGAGCATGGCCTCCTGGGCCATGGTCTGGGTCCCAAAGATGAAAGGTGGGCTGAGCACTAAGGGCACTAGAGGTCTGAGAAGACAATTCTGTCCCCAGCAGCTTAGAGTGGACCAACCTAACATACCTCTCAGTAATTTGTGCCATCTAATGAAGCCACTGGAAAAGCTCCTCTTTGTCCTCAATTCCTGACAGAGTCCCCTTCACTTCTCTTTTTCACTATTTTCCTGACATAAGAACCCTCTTCTAGTTCCTCCCATCCCAATCTAATTATTAGTATTAATGGTGGCATTTACAGGATTGTGACCATGGGCCAGCACTGCTCTCAGCACTTCCCAAGCACAAACTCACTTCATTTTCTCAACTACCCCTCAGATAGGCGTAGGAGAGACTACAGTGTGAAGAGATGGCCCACCAGGACTCAAGCCAGTATGCAGAAATCAGGGCTAAAGCCAGAGTTAATTAATGATGCCCATACTGCTCCTGGCTGAGGCCAGTCTAAGGTGACCTCCTCAGCATCCATGCGTCTCAGGGCCCAGAACATGGTCAGCTTTGCAGCCACTCATGCCCCTGTGTCATTTATTTTCTTTTTTAAAATATTTTATTTATTTATTTGACAAGCAGAAATCACAAGCAGACAGAGAGGCAGGCAGAGAGAGAGAGATGGGGAAGCAGGCTCCCTGCTGAGCAGAGAGCCCGATGCGGGGCTCGATCCCAGGACCCTGAGATCATGACCTAAGCCAAAGGCAGAGGCTCAACCCGCTGAGCCACCCAGGTCCCCCCCCCACCCCCGTGTCATTTTCTTGAGCTGGTATGAGCCATGAATACAGACCTGGGTCTGGGACACCTGACGATACCTGGGGCCAGGCCAGGGCCCAACATATATCATTGTCATTCCCACGCACTCTCTTTCTACTTATAGTCTGCATGTCACCTTCCAAATGCACACAGAATAAGACACAAGCTTTCTCTAGAACAGTCTTCTCACCCCCAGCCCCACATCCAAAGGGCAGGCTCAGGCTCAGGGTGGTGCATACCCCTCTGCAGAGTGGGCCTCAGCACTCAGAGGTGTGCAGGTGGGTCTGTGCCCCATACTCCTTTCTCTGATCAGCATCATTAGAAGAATCTCCCTCTTGTCTTTCTCTGCACTAAGAAATTACAGTCCATTCCTTTCCTGGAGCAACTGACTACAAGGAAGGGCAGGCCACATCCACGGTGGGCTACAGGCCAAGTGCTTCATGGCAGAAGTGGCCAGCCTCTTCACCATCCCAGGAGATGAGAAACAGACCCAACAGGCTCTAAGCAAATCTCAAAGGCTCTGGGAGGCAGCAGTCTACAGGAGCGTTACTTGCAGGATACTTCTGCAGTCCAATTTTTCTAGAATGACTTGGAACCTGGCAGAGGTTCCACCTCATATTTTCCCACCACCATGATGAATACATCCCTCTGCATATGGCTTGTCTTCCCAACTACATTGACAGGTGACATGGTCAACAGCTCACTCTTTATCAGTGAAGATTTGTCTCATATATCCCAGGCCCAGTGAACCTCCCAAGCACACCCAAGGTATTTTCACAGTCTAAATCGAGAGATGTACAGCCAAACACTATTCAACAGCTTAGTAGGTCACGTGTTGAAACATGCACTATTTCATTAGGGGTACAGCAGGGTGGAGAGGAAGGGTCTAGGGATACCTGTGACTTGCATCTGTTTTACAATTAAAACTCGATTAATCAACCCATACACAAATCTTGTTTTAAATTCAGTTTTGTTTAAAAAGAAAATAAGGTCATCTTATTATTAGATCTTGATTGCCACTTACAGGAACCTTGAGAATCTCCCAACCATTAAATATCAGTGGCAAGCGGGGCACCTGGGTGGCTCAGTGGGTTAAAGCCTCTGCTTTCGGCTCAGGTCATGATCCCAGGGTCCTGGGATCAAGCCCCGCATCGGGCTCTCTGCTCTGCAGGGAGCCTGCTTCCTCCTCTCTCTCTCTCTGCCTGCCTCTCTGCCTACTTGTGATCTCTGTCTGTCAAATGAATGAATAAAGTCTTAAAAAAAAAAATCAGTGGCAAGCATATCCTGGGGTGGCAAGGAGCCAGGCCCAGAGCTGATAGGGAAAGGTTCCCAGTGCCTGAGCACTGTATATGGCAGGTACCTGGTCAGTATGCTTAAGATGCTGGCATGAAGAGGCTGGAGGATCTCTCATGGTCCTGGGTTCATGTTCCCACAGGGCAATGCTAAGCCGGGGCTCCACTGCAGCTGTGCCTTTCTCCAGGCATTTCCTCCAACTGAGTGACACCACATACCTCACTGCTCCGCACTGTCCTCTTCACCATCCGCTCCACTCACTGATGCCCCTCTGCCCCCCAGCACTCAGGGTAGTAACCATGCTCAGAATCCACACTTACTAGATCCAAACAATTATGGGTGGTCAGCCGAGGGGGAAAGTAACAACTGTGAGGCTCAGAGGGGAGTGGCCAGCGGGGAAAGCTGGAAGGTGAGAACCATCTGGCAAGGGGGATGCTGCCTATCAACACGGCCCAGGACATGAGGAAACCTTGGTGCTCCCAGAGAAGACCTGGGGAGACCCCTGGTGGAGGGAGGCCCTCTGGCCATGAGGGCCTGTCATACAGGATATGTAAATGCCTCCCTTGGCTGCTGGCCAGGACACTGGGCCACACTCTGAGGAGCCTGGGGCTTCTCCTGCCTCACACCTGTAGAGAGAGCCTATGCTGTGCTGCTTCACTGCCCACAGTTGTGGCATTCCTCTTTGGGAGTTGCTTCCCAGGTGGTCTGAATGTGTCCAATGTGAACTGCCTTCCCATGGAGCTCTGTTAGCCTCCAGCCCTCCCTGGTCTCCTTGTGCACCGATCCTAAGAGGGAGACTGACAATGTATCTGTTGACCTGAGTGGTTGGGAGAGCTTCAGGTACCTTCTGGAGAACACCTCAAAGTTGCCAAATGACCTCAGGCTTTGCCTCTAGAAAAGTAGGATTTCTGACCCCAAGGTCATGACCCCATGGGTTCCCTTCTGTGTGAAGGGTGCCTGATCTGAATGGTGCAAGCTGGGTGCGAATGTCAGACCCAGCCTTGCTCATGGGCTCCTCCTCCCTGGGGCACCCCCTACCTTTGTGTTTATAGAAGAAGCTGCTGACAAAAGCCAGAATGGACAATGTGATGAGATCTCCCAGGCTGGCAGCAATAGGCGTGGCAATGTTGTCTGGGTTGAGCCCGAGCTTCCGAGCACCAATCACTACACAGACCATCAGCATTCCTGTAGAGAGGAGACAGAGGACACTCAAAGCACAGGATGAGAAGGTGGCAGGGAGGCTGCTCAGTAACTCACCTCTATTCACACAGACCTAGCCTGAAGCCAGGCTGCCCTGACACTGAGTTTCACTGCTGTGCTGGAGCCTGAGAAGGCTACAGCTTTGGGGTGGGGAGTGGACTCTGTGACATGCAAGTGTGATATCAAGGAGCAGTCTGAAAGCTTTGCTGATACACTCAAATCCATGAGGGAGAAAACGCGGAGATGATTCCTGGGCTCCCAAACCACCTGGAGCTACAGACATGAAGCTCACAGACCCTCACTTCAGGGAAGATGATTCCAAAACCACTCTGAACGATAGAGCCCCAGGGGCAGAGCACATCCTCTTGTGTCCATTGGAGTCCCTGGGGTAACAGGTGCCTTAGTGCAATTGGTCACGTGAGGGGTTTGTTAGGGGCAAAGCCTGGGAGGGGGAGCTGGGGAGATGGGGGTGCCAGGAGAGCCACAGGATGCGATGGGGGTCACCCAGGGTGGGAGAAGGGGAGGGAGGGAGGGGAAGCAGGTGCAGACTGCACTATAGTATTGTCAGCGGGGCCACATCTCTGGGGAACAGGCCCATCTCAGGAGCCCAGCAGGGCCACCACTGGGTGCAGGCAGCAGGTGGCCTCCGCCAGGGGGGCTGGGCGTGGGGTTTCAGGTGCCGCACTGGCAACCTCTCCAGGGCCTCCTTTCCATCCTGATCCTGTGTTCTGAGGTGACGGTCATAGGTCATCTTCTAGTCTTCAGCCACTGCCTAGGACTTAATCCAACGGCGTTGCATGTGGGTCTTTAAGAAGACACTTTGTATCTTGGCTATTGGTGTTTTAACATCTTACCTAGTATTCTGTAACTCTAAATAAAATTATTCTTATCACCTCCATGCCATACTAGCATAGTCATAACTGGCCATAGTTTGTGCCGTTTCATGACCAGATCACAGCTACTTTCTCTCCTTTGGAAGGTCAGTTCTAAGTGAAGCTGAGTCTGCATAGCCGGCGGTATGGCAGCAATCCCCCGGGGACCACACAAGACACCACCGGTTTGAGAGCACTTACTAAAATCTACCACCATTACCCCCTGGTTCTACAGCGGAGTCATGCAGCAGTCATATGATGAGCCACCAGCAATGTTTCTGAACTTCTACACCTCTCTGGACAACCCAGCTATGTCCATGCTGCTGAGCTCCATGCCCTCTCTGAGCCTCAGTTTCCTCATCTATAAAATGGGGAGATAGGAATGGCATTCTCTACATGGCCTCACAGAACAGGACTGGCCTTCTGGATCATCTGATTGTGTGGTTTTTCAGAGGAGACTTCATGTCAAGGATCTCCAGGGCTCTAACTCTCCAGAGGGTGTGGCATACTCATCCTGCTCTTCCCTTGGCCAGACTGGAACAGGTACCTGGACAGGAGCACACATCCTACCCAGGAAAGCACAGTTTGTGAATCTGCTCCTGGGTTTCTGCACTCTTACCCTCCCTCCTGATTATATGCACTAGCACAGGAAGGGAGGAAAAGCCCCAAATAGCCTGCCAGGTCATCTTAGAGAATGCTGAGCTCAAAGGGGTTTTCTGAGCAGTCAGATGGGGGACAGAAGTGTAAATGCAAATCCAATTCATAGTTTTCACTTATTCCTTCTATACTTGCAACGGTTTGCAAGAGATACTCAGACACGCAGTCCAGAAGAGAACCAGAATAAAGCCCATTCATTCAGCAAACATTTAGGAGCTGGTAATATGCCTATTTTAGGTAATGAAAATAACCATCAGGCTCTGTACTCACACAGTAAATGCTTGTCAGGCGGAGGACTGGACAGTGCATAAATAAGTGAAGCAGCATGTGAAGTAAATAAACAGGACATGAAAAGAAAGCATGATTACAAACAGGGGGCAGCCCTAGAGAGCTGATCAGAGAGGGCTCAGAAAAGAGACACTTGGCACTTTGCTGAAATTCTACGTGCTCATGGATGGGTGTCTTACTCTGCACCAGAACACCAACATCACACAACAGTGCAGTGACTCACCAGAGCATCCCAGCACCGCAACAGTGCCCGGAGCAGATGCCCAGTAAGTAACAAGTCATGAGTGAACGGGTGACATTCTACAGTAACAGCTGCTACCGACATGCGTGAGCTCCCTGAAGACAGGGTGTATCCGGCAGTGCTCATGTCTTCCTGCCTTCTACAGGCACGTAGGAAGCACCTGGTGTGTGGCAGGCAGCGTGGTGATAGGAACAGAATTGGAGAAGCAGGGCCCCTCTCTGAGGAGATGACATTTTAGCTAGGAGGTAAGAGAAAATGAATGGAGAAAGTGGTTAATTAGATTTTCACAAGTGCTCTATAAGGAAAACAGGTGCATGGTGCAGAAGAGCATGGTGCAGCTGGGGAGAAGGGGGGAGGGCAGAACCTGTGCAAAGGCCATCTGAAAAGAACTCTCTGCAGAGATGAAATTGAAATTAAAACCTGAGCCTTGCTCCCCACCATGACTGAAGGCTCCAGAGCCCACCACAAGTCCAAATGTAAGCTGTGCTCAAGAAAGGTTTAAAGACCGACTGAATGAGTAAGTGAATGAAGGGATGAAGGAATTAAGTGATGAGGGGATGGATGGATGGATGGATGGATGGATGGAGAGATGAATGTGTCTAATGAGCAAAGGCCAGTTCTTTAAACAGAGGGAAGAGAAGTGGAGTCAGCAGCTTGCTCTGGCACACACACCCTGCCTGGAAGGGGACTAATTTTCCCTGCCCACCCTCAAGGTGCATCGGTAACCCAACAGGCTATCCCCCAGCCCCTGGAAGGTATGTGAGGCTCCATCATTAGTGCTTCCATTTTTCATATCTCAAGGAATTGAAACATAAAGAGGTGAGAGCAGAGCACTTAGGAATGGGGGTGGAGAGAGCCAGGAGGGGGCGGTCACTGGGGTGGGGGGATCAGCTGACCTAGAGCAAAGGCGGCAAGGAAGGCAGTGATGATGCTGCTGGCACACAACAACTCCACCTTTGCAAAGTCCAACTCCTCCTTAGATGCAGCACCCAGCAGCAGGGCAGCCACAGCAGCCAGGAGACCCACGACAGTAGCCTGCACCTGTCAGGGCAGAAATCAGAAATGTGAGGAAACATGCCTCTGACCACCATCACTCCTCCCTGCCTTTCACTCTGCCTCCTCTCTGACCATGAGAGGTCATTATGCCATTCATCTCTACCTCTCTTCCCTTACCCCAAAATCTGCCAATGGCCTCTCCAACCTGGGAAAAACAAAGACTAACACCTTTCTTTAATCCAATTCCTTGGAAAACTAGTTTTCCTGTTCTGCAACTAGTTCAATGTCATTTGCTTCAAGAAATCATCTTCTACTCAGCATTTGCCCAGGAAAAATTTGCACATGTGAACAAAGAATAATGTAATAATGATAATGATGATTGGAGCTGATATTTACTGAGTGCTTGCTATGTGCTATTCTCAGTGATTTCCATTTATTACGTCACTCTTGGAAGTATAAGTTACAGAATTACATGTACAGTACAATACATCTAATGCTTAAAATACAGAAAGTTGGGTCAAGATGGCAGAGGAGTAGCAGACAGAGATGACATCAGGTCGCAGGAGTTCAGCTAGATAGTAATCAAACCATTCTGAACACCTACAAACCCAACAGGAGATTAAAGAGAAAAAGAGCAGCAATTCTAGGGACAGAAAGGTAGGACGTGTGGAGAAGTGAACCCAAAGCGATTGGAAGATAGACTGCTGGGGGAGAGGCCAGCTCCTGGCAAGTGGTGGAGCAATGGAGCACGAAATCCAAACTTTTAGAAGTTTGCTCCACTGAGGGACATCGCTCCAGAGGCTAAGCGGGGGTGGAGCCCTCACTGGGACAGTGTGGTCTCAGGTCCCATGGGGTCACAGAAAGATCAGAGGTGTCTGAGAGTAGCAGAGCTCGCAGGTATCAGAGCGGGGAAGCCAACTAGAGAGACAGAGCCAAGGCATGCACTCTCAGCTTGGGGTTAACTTAAACTGTGATCTGCGGCACAGTCAGACCACTGCTTTTTGAGCAGGGACCCCACAAGTGGCAGATCCAGGGAGACCCAGATTCCTCTGCTGGAAGAGCAGCATGGGAGGAATCTGCTGGGTTTGAAGACTCCAAATGGGGCTGAGTGCAAAAGATAGACATGCTTGGTCACAGGCCAGGTGAGCATGGAGCTTGGCTGGAGACCAGGGAGACAGGAGGGATTGACTGCTTTTCTCTGAGGGCACATTGAGGAGTGTGAACCCGAGCTCTCAGCTCCCTGGGCCAGAGATTGGGAGGCCACCATTTTCATTCCTGTCCTGCAGAGCTTGATGGAAAGCATTCAGGGAACAAAAGCTTCCGAGAACAAACACAAGCAGATTACTTAGCCTGGCCCTGGCAAGGGCAGTGCAATTCCACCTGAGGCAAAGACATTTGAGAATCACTACAACAGGACTCTCCCACAGAAGATCAGCAAGAACATCCAGCCAAGACCAAGCTCACTGATCAAGGAGAACAGTGGAATTCCAGAGGAGGGGAAAGCAAAACATGGAATTCATGGCTTTCTCCCCATGATTACTTAGTCTTGAAAAGTTAATTAAACTTTTTAATTTTATATGTTTCTAATTCTAATTTTTAAAAATTTTCCTCTTTCCTCTTTTAAGGCTTTTTAACTAGTTTACCTTAACGATACCTTCCTAAAAATATCTTAAAACTTCATTATCATAGTCATATTTTATCCTTCATTGTATCTAATTTTAATTTTTGTATACATATAGAGCTTTTTCATCTAAGAAATGCTGGGATACAACTTCTTCTAATAGATCAAAATATACCATAAATCTAGCACAGGGCTATGTTCTAGAATCCAGCCTGATCAACGTCTCTCCACTTCCATTTGCTTTCTTTTTCCAACCAACTTATCAATTCCTTTTTTAGAATTTTTTATAATTTTCATCTTTACAGTCATATTCTATGCCTTCATTGTGTTAACGCTTTTAATTTTAACATTTTATTTAACCCGTATATCCAAAAGTATTTCTTTATTCTTAAAATTTCATTTCAGTGTTACAGAATTCTTTGTTTATGTACCACACCCAGTGCTCCATGCAATACATGCCCTCTATAATACCCACCACCAAGCTCACCCAACCTCATACACCCCACCCTGAAAAAACCCTCAGATTATTTTTCAGAGTCCACAGTCTCTCATGGTTCATCTCCCCCTCCAATTTCCCTCAACTCCCTTCTCTTCTCCAGCTCCCAATGTCCTCCATGTTATTCCTTATGCTCCTCAAATAAGTGAAACCATATGGTAATTGACTCTCTCTGCCTGACTTATTTCATTCAGCATAATCTCTTCCAGTCCCATCCATGTTGATACAAAAGTTCGGTATTCATCTTTTCCAATGGAGGCATAATACTCCATAGTATATATGGACCACATCTTCTTTATCCATTCGTCCATTGAAGGGCATCTTGGTTCTTTCCATAGTTTGGTGACTGTGGCCATTGCTGCATAAACATTGGGCTACAGATGGCCCTTCTTTTCACTACATCTGTATCTTTGGGGTAAATACCCAGTAGTTCAATTGCAGGGTCATAGGGAAGCTCTATTTTTAATTTCTTAAGGAATCTCCACACTGTTCTCCAAAGTGGCTGCACCAACTTGCATTCCCACCAACAGTGTAAGAGGGTTCCCCTTTCTCCGCATCCTCTCCAACACACGTTGTTTCCTGTCTAGTTAATTTTGACCATTCTAACTGGCATAAGGTGGTATCTCAGTGTGGTTTTGATTTGAATCTCCCTGATGGCTAGTGATGATGACCATTTTTTCATGTGTCTGATAGCCATTTGTATGTCTTTAGAGAAGTGTCTGTTCATGTCTTCTGCCCATTTTTTGACTCCATTCTCTGATTTTTGGGGTGCTGACGTTGAGAAGTTCTTTATAGATCCTGAATATCAGCCATTTGTCTGTATTGTCATTTGCTAATATCTTCTTCCATTCCATGGGTTGCCTCTTTGTTTTGTTGACTATTTTCTTTGCTGTGAAGAAGCTTTTGATCTTGATGGAGTCTGAAAAGTTCATTTCCCTTTTGTTTCCTTTGCCTTTGGAGACATATCTTGAAAGAAGTTGCTGTAGCTGATGTCAAAGATCTTACTGCATATGTTCTCCTCTATGATTCTGATGGATTCCTGCCTCACATTGAGGTCTTTTATCCATCTCGAGTTTATCTTTGTGTATGGTGTAAGAGAATGGTCGAGTTGCATTCTTTTACACATAGCTGTTCAATTTTCCCAGCACCATTTATTGAAGAGACTGTTTTTTTCCCACTGTATATTTTTTTCTGCTTTGTTGAAGATGATTTGACCATGGAGTTGAGTGTGCATATCTGGGCTCTCTACTCTGTTCCACTGGTCTATGTGTCTGCTTTTGTTCCTGTATGATGCTGTCTTGGTGACCACAGCTTTGAAGTAAAGCTTGAAATGAGGCAAAGTGATGCTGCCAGTTTTCTTTCCCCTTTTCAACATTTCCTGAGCCAAATGGAGTCTCTTCTGAGCCATACAAATTTTATGATTGTTTGATCCAGCTCTTTGAAAAATGCTGGTGGAATTTTGATTGGAATGACACTGAAAGTATAGATTGCTCTAAGCAGTATAGATATTTTAACAATGTTTATTCTTCCAATCCAATTCTTCCAATTTTTTTTAATGTGAAGATATTACTAAATCAAACTTTTATAAATATAAAAAACTTTAACATATTACAGCACAGTCCATCTGAACCATCACAAAGACAAATTCTACTCTTCACACCGTTATGTACACACTGCTGTATGGGACAAATTACCTACTACTGGACATAGCCAGATTTGACCCAGTCCAAGTCCCCAGTTCCCAGTTCAGTTCTTTGAAAAGCATGGAATGGTCTTCCATCTTTTTGTGTCTTCTTCAATTTCTTTCATGAGAGTGTCCTGTAGTTCCTTGAGTACAGATCATTTACGTCTTTGGTTAGGTTGATTCCCAGGTATCTTATGGTTCTTGGTGTTATAGATAATGGACTGATTCTCTCATTTGCCTTTCTATATTTTCATTGTTAGTGTACTAGAAAGCAAGTAATTTCTATACGTTTTCAGGATTTTCCATCCTGCCACATTACTGAATTGCTGAATGAGTTCTAGTAGTTTGGGGGTGGAGTCTTTTAGGTTTTCTATATAAAGTATCGTTTCATCTGCGAAGAGAGAAAGTTTGACTTCTTCATTGAAAATCTGAATATTTATTTCTCTTTTTGTTTTCTCTTTGTTGTCTGATTGCTGTTGCTAGGACTTCTAATACTATGTTGAACAAGAGTGGTGAGAGTGGGCATCCTTGTCGTGTTCCTGATCTCAAAGGGAAGGCTGTCAGCTTTTCCCCATTGAGGATGATATTTGCTGAGGGTTTTTCATAGATAGATTTTATGAAGTTGAGGAATGTTCCCTCTATCTCTATACTTTGAAGCATTTTAATCAGGAACGGATGCTGGATTTTGTCAAATGCTTTTTCTGCATCAATTAAGAGGACCATGTGGTTCTTCTCTCTTCTCTTATAGATTTGTTCTGTCATATTGATTGATTTGCGAATGTTGAACCACCCTTGCAACCCACAGATAAATCCCAGCTGGTCATGGTAGATAATCATTTTACTGTACTGTTGGATCCTATTAGCAAGGATCTTGTTGAGAATCTTAGTATCCATACTCATCAGGGATATGGTCTGAAATTCTCCCTTTTGGTGGGGTCTTTGCCTGGTTTGGGGATCAGGGTAATGCTGGCTTCATTAAAACAGTCTGAAAATTTGCCTTCTGCTTCAATCTTTTGAAACAGCTTCAGGAGAATAGGTATTATTTCTTCTTTGAAAATTTGTTAGAATTCCCCAGGGAATCCGTCAGGTCCTGGGTTCTTGTTTTTGGGGAGGATTTTGATCACTGCTTCAATCTAGTTACTAGATATTGGTCTATTCAGGTTGTCAGTTTCTTCCTAGTTCAATTTTCGAAGTTTATAGTTTTACAGTAATGCATCTATTTCGTCTAGGTTGCTTAACTTATTGTTATATAACTGTTGATAATAATTTCTTTTTATTTCTTTTCAGCATAACAGTATTCAAAAAGAAACAATGAACTGATAATAATTTCTGATGATTGTTCCTCTTTCCTTGGTGTTAATTGTGATTTCTCCCTTTTGATTCATAATTTTATTAATTTGGGCATTCTCTTTTTTCTTTTGAATTAGTTTGGCCAATGGTTTATTGATCTTATTGATTCTTTCAAAATCCAGCTTCTAGTTTCATTGATGCATTCTACTGTATCTGTAGTTTCTATCTCATTGATCTCTGCTCTAATCTTGATTATTTCCATTTTTGTGTGTGGGGTTGGCTTAATTTCTTGTGGATTCTCCAGTTCTTTAAGGTGTAAGGACAGCTAGTGTATTCTGGATTTTTCGATTTTTTTGAGGGTGGCTGAGATGGCTATGTATTTCCCTCTTAGGACCGCCTCTGCTGTTCCCATAGGTTTTGGACTGAAGCGTTTTCATTCTCATGGGTTTCCATTAATTGTTTAAGTTCTTCTTTGATTCCTGGCTGATCCAGGCATTTCTAAGCAAGGTGTTCTTTAGCTTCCAGGTGTTTGAATTCCTTCCAAACTTTTCCTGTGGTTGAGTTCCAGTTTCAAAGCATTGTGATCTGAGAATATGCAGGGAATAATCTCAGTCTTTTGGTATTGGTTGAGCCCTGATTTGTGACCCAGTATGTCATCTATTCTGGAAAATGTTCCATGTGCACTCGAGAAGAATGAGTATTCTGTTGTTTTAGGGTGGAATGTTCTGTATATATCTATAAGGTCCATCTGATTCAATGTGTCATTCAATACTCTTGTTTCTTTATTGATTTTCTGCTTGGATGATCTGTCCATTACAGAGAGTGGCATGTTAAGATCCTCTACTATTAATTAATTCATATCAATATGACTCTTTATCTTGATTAACAGTTATCTTACATAGTAGGCTGCTCCCATATTGGGGGCATAAATGCTTACAATCGTTAGAACTTTTTGGTGGATACACCCTTTATGAATGATGTAGTGTCCTTCTATATCTCTGATGACCGTCTTTAGTTTAACATCTAATTTATCTGATATGAGAAACACTACCCCAGCCGTTTTTTGAGGCCCATTGGCATGAAAGATGCTTCTCCATCCCTTCACTTTCAGTCTGGATGTATCCTTAGGTTCAAAATGGGTCTTTTGTAGACAACATATGGATGGGTCCTGTCATTTTATCCAGTCTGCCATGCTGTGTCATTTTATGGGTGCATCTAGGACATTCATGTTGAGAGTGATTATTGAGAGATAGATTTTTATTGACATTGTGTTACTTGTAAAGTCTTTGTTTCTATAGATTGTCTCCATAAATTTCTGTTGAGTTATATTCTTGGGTTTCCCCCTCTTTTACAGAACCCCCCCTAATATTTCTTGCAGTGCTGGCTTGGTGGTCACATACTATTTTAAACCTTGCTGGTCTTGGAAGCTCTTTATCTCTCCATCCATTCTGAATGTCAGTCTTGCTAGATAAAGTATTCTTGGATGCACATTCTTCTCATTTAGTGCCCTGAATTCATCTTGCCATCCCTTTCTGTCTTGCTAGGCTTCTGCGGACAGGTCTGATGTTATTCTGATGGGCCTTCCTCTGTACGTAAGGAATATTTTCCCCCTAGCTGCTTTCAAGAGCTCCTTTCTAAAAGTATGATTCATCATTTTCACAATCAGGTGTCTATAGGTCTTTCTAGATTCAATGATCTTGGGGGGAACCTTCCTGCGTCTAGGATATGAACACTGGTTCCATTCCCCAGAGTGGGAAAATTTTCATGGAGAATTTGTTCAATTATATCGTCTAGTTTTCTTTCTTTCTCCTCCCCCTCAGAGATTCCAATAATTCTGACATTGGAATATTTCATGGCATAATTTATTTCCCTAATTCTGTTTTCATGGCTTTTAAGCTGTTTGTCCAGGCTTCCTCCTGATTCTTTTTCTCTATCAGTTTATCATCTAGATCACTAATTTTATCTTTTGCCTCAAATACCTAGCTGTTAGAGAATTTAGATTAGATTGGAACTCATTGAGAGCACTGTTAACATCTTCCCTGGTGGCTTTCACGTCTGCCCTAATCGATTCCATTTTGTCATTAAATGCTTTCTCCAACCTAGCCATTGCCTGGATAATTCTTAGCTTGAATTCACTTTCTGGCATACTGTTTATGTCCATATCCAATAGCTCTAATGGAGAGGGCAGAGTCTCTGAATTTTTCCTCTGTTGGGTATTCTTCTTCCTAGTCAATTTGGTGAGAGATGGCTGAGAGGATATGTAGCTGACTGTATCAACCATGATCCAGGCAAGGTGCACCCTGGAACACTTCTGAGCAATTGGGAGTCCCCACCAAAAAGAAAGAAAAAAGAAAAAAAGAGAGAAAGAGAGAGAGAGGAAAAAAAAAAGAAGAAAAGAGAGAGAGGAAAAAAAAAAAAGAAATAAAAGAGAAGACCCAGCCCGAATGGGCCCCAAAGGTAAGATTTATAAAGTATACAAACAAAAACAGACCAACAAAAAATCTGGCAAAAGTAAATGACAAGGAAAAAAAAAAAGGACCCAGCCAAAATGAACCCCAAGTATAAGTTTTATATACCACCAGAAAAAAAACAAATACTCAGAAACAATGACAGAGAAGAAGATGGAAGGGTGGTTATAAATTCTCAATGTGGGTGAGGAAGGTTATTTTTATTCTTCCTGGGTGTTATCTTGATATCTTTGTTAAAGGACTCAACTTTTCTGAGATAAAGGGGGATTAAACTTTGTTTATATACAGGGATAGTACTGACTGGGGAAAGAGGATTACCTCAAAGCTTATCTCTATATGAAAATTTTTTTAAAAAATTGAAAAGCAAAAGAAAAACAGGTATACGTATCAAAAAAGTTTAAGTTAAAAGGTTATTATGTAATTTGTTATTTTATGTATTTATATTATGTATTTTTGTTGTACAAAATTGTTGTATTTATGTATTTATATTATGTAATTTTGTTATATATCATGAGATGATCTGAACATCTCACTGTGATGGTAAATAGTTTAAAAATTATTAAAAAATTGAAAACAACGAGAATAGTGGGAACGAATTAAAAATAAAAGTTGTATCTATGAAGTAGTAGTAGTTTTCCTCTTGTTTTTTGTTTTTGGCTGACTTTCTGGGGGAAAAGCCTGCTGCATGGTTTTTCAGGCAGTCTTGCTAGAGTTGAGTCCTCCTGCCTCCTAAGAAGGGGATGGGCTCTGAGGAAACCAATTTTTCAGGCTTTTGTTCTTTGGAGGTTTTTTCATTTTTTTTTTTCCTTCTCCCCTTGGCGGCTTTGGCGGTTTTTTGGAGGTTTAGAGGAAATCAGACCTCCATCTCAGAGAGAAGCCTCAGCCCATTCCCCTCTGGGTGCTCCAGAGCACCCTCTGCCACCAGCAGATCACATCCCTACTCACAATCTCAGGGGTCTGAAGAGCTCCCTCTTGTACCCCAATGTTACCAAAACCATGAGAAGTACTAGTCCAGAGAGCTGGCGTCGAGCACTGCCTCTGCTGTGGCTGTCTGGGCAGGTTCAGACTGCCAGAGAGGTCCAAACTGGAGACAGCACACTGACATTTTCACACTGGCCCAGGCTGGGAGTGTTCAGAATCTCCCAATTCTAGAGAGCACTGACAAAGTGCCTGCGCAGATCTCTCTCAGGGGAGGGTGTGGAGTGTAACTCAGACCCCAGTAGTGCAGTGCACATGCAGAGTGTAAAAGCAGAGTGTAAAAGGCGATGGTTCTAGAGAGTGCTGGGTGGTGTCCACACCAAAGTCTCTCATGTGCACCACTACCAGACGCTATCTCAAGGGCCACGGACTCAGGGACAAATGCCTGACCATACTCTCTCTGTCCCAGCATCAGCGGTGGCCATCCTGGGTCTGTGGGCTTAAGCCCCAGTTATTAACTACCTGATTCCACCAATTTCCCCTTAAAATATTTGGCTCTTTTTGAGTGCTTTTAACCAGACTCCAAGTTAATGCTGGTCCCCAATCACAGGTCATTCTTGATTGGGGTATTACTTTCCAATGGGTTGCTCCTGGTGGCTCCCTCCCCCTTTTTTTAATCTTCTGATATCAGTCTGATATTCCCACTCTGTTCTACCTGTTCACTGCCATCTTCTGTCCCCGTAGTGATCCAGAAATGTATAATTCTAATCTCAGGTTTATTTCATGGGTGATCAGAGTTTGTTGGTAGATAATCAGCTCACTTTAGGGGACCGGTTGAAATGGCACTTCCTACTTCTCCATCATTTTGTCTCTGATCCATCATGTTTACCCTTATTTTTACATATAAGTTTTTCCTTCTTTAAAATTTTGGGAGGTAGTTTCTTCTAAGAGAACAAAATACACCCAAAATCAAATGGGTTGCTCTGTTCTATTAACCAGTCATATCTATATGTGTGTATATATATATATATACACATATGTATGTGTATATATATATATATATATATATGGAGAGAGAGAGAGAGAGAAGAAACTAATATATATATATATATTTATATATACACATATATATATTTTTTTAATTAAAAAATTTTTTTTTAGTTTCTTTTCCCCCCTTTCTTCTCCCCCTGATTTGGGGTCTCTTCTGATTTGATTTCTGATTCTGATTTTCTGGGGTCTTTGTCACCCATTTAGTATTTTAATCTCTCATTCATATTTTCTTATCTGGATCAAATGACAAGGCAGAAAAACTCACCACAAAAAAAAAAAAAAAGAACAAGTGGCAGTACCAAAGGTTAGGGACCTAATCAATACAGACATTGATAATATGTCAGAGCTAGAGTTCAAAATGATGATTCTCAAGGTGCTAGCTGGGCTTGAAAAAGGCATGGAAGATATTAGAGAAACCCTGTTTGGAGAAATAAAAGCCCTTTCTGGAGAAATAAAAGAACTAAAATCTAACCAAGCTGAAATTTAAAAAGCTATTAATGAGGTACAATAAAAATGGAGGCTCTTACTGCTAGGATAAATGAGGCAGCAGAGAGAATTAGTGATATAGAAGACCAAATGACAGAAAATAAAGAAGCTGAGCAAAAGAGAGACAAACAACTACTGGACCACAAGGGGAGAATCTGAGAGAAAAGGGCTACCATAAGACAAAACAATATTAGAATAATTAGGATTCCAGATGAAGAAGATAGAGAGAGGGGGGTAGAAGGTATATTGGAGTGAAATATTGTAGGGAATTTCCCTAATATGGCAAAGGGACCAAGCATCAAAATCTGGGAGGCAAAGAGAATCCCACTGAAAATCAATAAAAATAGATCCCCACACTGTCATTTAATAGTAAAACTTAAAAGTCATAGTGACAAAGAGAAAATCCTAAAAGCAGCCTGGGACAAGAAGTCTGTAACATACAATGGGAAAAATATTAGATTGGCAGCCGACTTGTCCACAGAGACCTGTCAGGCCAGAAAGACCTGGGATGATATATTCAGAGCACTAAATGTGAAAAACATGCAGCTAAGAATACTATATCCAGCTAGGTTATCATTGAAGATAGAAAGTTTCTATCTGGAAGATAAAAAGCTTCCAGGACAAACAAAAACTAAAAGAACTTGTAAACACCAAGCCAGCTCTACAGGAAAATATTGGAAGGGGTCATCTAAGCAAAGAGAGAGCCTAAAAGTAGTAGACCAGAAAGGAAGAGAGACAATAAACAGTAATGGTCACCTTACAACCAGTACAATGGAACTAAATTCATATCTTTCAATAGTTTACCCTGAATGTATATGGTAAATGCCCCAATCAAAAGACACAGGGTATCAGAATGGATTAAAAAAACAAAACCCATCAATATGCTGTCTACAAGAAACTCATTTTAGACCCAAAGACACCTTCAGATTAAAGTGAGGGGGTGGGAAACAATTTAACATGCTAATGGACATCAAAAGAAAGCTGGGGTGGTAATCCTTATATCAGATAAATTAGATTTTAAGCCAAAGACTGTAATAAGAGATGAGTAAGGACACTATATCATCCTCAAAGGGTCTGTCCAACAGGGAGATTGAACAATTTTAAATATCTATGCCCCTAACATGGGAGCAGCCAACTATATAAACCAATTAATAACAAAATCAAAGAAACACATTGACAAAAATATAATAATACTAGGGGACTTTAACCCCCCCTTACTGAAATGGACAGATCATCCAAGCAAAGGATCAACACGGAAATAAAGGCCTTAAATGACACACTGGACCAGATGGACATCACAGATATATTCAGAACATTTCATCCCAAAGCAACAGAATACACATTCTTCCCAAGTGCACAAGGAACAGTCTCCAGAATAGATAACATCCTGGGTCACAAATCAGGTCTCAACAAGTACTGAAAGACTGGGATCATTCCCTGCATATTTTCAGACCACAATGCTCTGAAGGTAGAACTCAATCAAAAGAGGAAAGTTGGAAAGAACTCAAGTACATGGAGGCTAAAGAGCATCCTACTAAAGAATGAATGGGTCAACCAGGAAATCAAAGAAGAATTGAAAAAATTCATGGAAACAAATGATAATGAAAACACAACTGTTCAAAATCTGTGGGACACAGCAAAGGCAGTCCTGAGAGGAAAATATATAGCAATACAGCCTTTTTCAAGAAATAAGAAAGGTCTCAGGTATGCAACCTAACCCTACATCTAAAGGAGCTGGAAAAAGAACAGCAAAGAAAGCCTAAACCCAGCAGAAGAGAAATCATAAAGATCAGAGCAGAAGTCAATGAAACAGAAACAAACAAACAAAACAAACATACACACACACACACACACACACACACACACAAAACAAACAAACAAACAAAAACAGTAGAACAAATCAACGAAACTAAGAGCAGGTTCTTTGAAAGAATTAATAAGATTGATAAACCCCTGGCCAGACTTATCAAAAAGAAAAGAGAAAGGACCCCAATTAATAAAATCGTGAATGAAAGAGGAACGATCACAACCAACACCAAAGAAATACAAACAAATATAAGAACATATATGAGCAACTATACACCAGCAAATTTGACAATACGGAAGAAATGGTTTCATTCCTAGAGACCTATAAACTACCAAAACTGAACCAGGAAGAAATGGAAAACCTGAACAGACCCATAACCAGTAAGGAGATTGAAGAATTCATCATAAATCTCCCAACAAACAAGAGCCCAGGGCCAGACGGCTCCCCAGGGAAATTCTACCAAACATTTAGAGAAGAATTAATTCCTATTCTCCTGAAACTGTTCCAAAAACTAGAAATGGAAGGAAAACTTCCAAAATCATTTTATGAGGCCAGCATTACCTTGATCCCAAAACCAAAGACCCCATCAAAAAAGAGAATTACAGACTAATATCCTTGATGAACACAGATGCCAAAATTCTCACCAAAATACTAACCAATAGGATCCAACAGTACATTAAAAGGATTATTCACCATGACCAAGTGGAATTTATTCCAGGGCTGCAAGATTGGTTCAACATCCTCAAATCAATCAATGTGATACAATACATTAATAAAAGAAAGAACAAGAACCATATGATACTCTCAATAGATTCTGAAAAAGCATTTGACAAAGTACAGCATCCTTTCTTGATCAAAACTCTTCAAAGTGTAGGGATAGAGGGTACATACCTCAATATCATCAAAGTCATCCATGAAAAACCCACAGCAAATATCATTGTCAATGGAGAAAAACTGAGAGCTTTTCCGCTGAGGTCAGGAACATGGCAGGGATGTCCATTATCACCACTGCTATTCAACATAGAACTAGAAGTCCTAGCATCGACAATCAGACGACAGAAAGAAATAAAAGGCATCCAAATTGGCAAAGAAGAAGTCAAACCATCACTTTGCAGATGATATGATACTTTCTATGAAAAACCCAAAAAAGACTCCACTCCAAATCTGTTAGAACTTGTACAGGAATTTAGTAAAGTGTCAGGATATAAAATCAATGCACAGAAATCAGTTGCATTTCTATACACCAAGAACAAGACAGAAGAAAGATAAATTAAGGAGTCAATCCCATTTACAATGGCACCCAAAACCATAAGATACCTAGGAATAAACCTAACCAAAGAGGCAGAGAATGTGTACTCAGAAAACTCTAAAGTACTCATAAAAGAAATTGAGAAAGACACAAAGAAATGGAAAAATGTTCCATGCTCATGGATTGGAAGAACAAATATTGTGAAAACGTATATGCTACTTAAAGCAATCTATACATTTAGTGCAATCCCTATCAAAATACCATCAATTTTTTTCAAAGAAATGGAAAAATAATCCTAAAATTTATATGGAACCAGAAAAGACCCCAAAGAGCCAGAGGAATGTTGAAAAAGAAAGCCAAAGTTCATGGCATCACAATTCCAGACTTCAAGCTCTATTACAAAGCTGTCATCATCAAGACAGTATGGTACTGGCACAAAAACAGACACATAGATCAATGGAACAGAATAGAGAGCCCAGAAATAGACCCACAACTCTATGGTCAACTAATCTTTGACAAAGCAGGAAAGAATGTCCAATGGAAAAAAGACAGTCTCTTCAATAAATGGTATTGGGAAATTTGGATAGCCGTATGTAGAAAAATGAATCTGGACTGTTTCTTTACACCACATACAAAAATAGACTCCAAATGAATGAAAGACCTCAATGTGAGGCCAGAATCCATCAAAATCCTTGAGAAGGACACAGGAAGCAACCTCTTCGACCTCAGCCACAGCAACTTCTTCCTAGAAACATCACCAAAGGCAAGGGAAGCAAGGGTAGAAATGAACCATTTGGACTTCATCAAGATCAAAAGCTTTTGCACAGCAAAGAAAACAGTCAACAAAGCCAAAAGACAACTCACAGAATGGGAGAAGATATTTGCAAATGGCATATCAAATAAAGGGCTAGTATCCAAAATTTATAAAGAACTTCTCAAACTCAACACCCAAAGAGCAAATAATACAATCAAGAAATGGGTAGAAGGCATGAACAGACATTTCTGCAAAGAAGACATCCAGATGGCCAACAGACACATGAAAAAGTGTTCCAAATCACTCGGCATCATGGAATTACAAATCAAAACCACAATGAGATACCACTTCACACCAGTCAGAATGGCTAAAATTAACAAGTCAGGAAATGACAGATGCTGGCAAGGATGTGGAGAAAGGGGTACCATCCTACACTGTTGGTGGGAATGCAAGCTGGTGCAGCCACTCTGGAAAACAACATGGAGGTTCCTCAAAAATCTGAAATAGAGCTACCCTACAACCCAGCAATCATACTACTGGGTATTTACCCTAAAGATACAAATGTAGTAATCCAAAGGGGCACATGCATCCGAATGCTTATAGCAGCAATGTCCACAGTAGCCAAACTATGGAAGGAACCTAGATGTCCATCAACAGATGAACAGATAAAGAAGATGTATACATATGGAATACTATGCAGTCATCAAAGGAAATGAAATCTTGCCATTTGCAATGATGTGGGTATTATAACTAGAGGGTATTATGTACAATAACTAGAGGGTATTATGCTGAGTGAAATAAGTCAATCAGAGAAAGACAATTATCATATGATCTCTCTGATATGAGGAATTTGAGAGGCAGGGTGGAGGGTTTGGGGGGTAGGGAAGAAAAAAATTAAACAAGATGGTATCAGGAGGGAAACAAACCATTAAGAGATTCTTAATCTCACAAAACAAACTGAGGGTTGATGGGGGTGGGGGAGTATGGAGAGGGTGGTTGGGTTATGGACATTGGGGAGGTTACGTGCTATGGTGAGTGCTGTGAAATGTGTAAGCCTGACGATTCACAGACCTATGCCGCTGGGGCAAAAAATACATTTTATGTTAATTTAAAAAATGTAAACAAAAAGATCCATAAAAAAACACAGAAAGTTGTATCATATATTTTCTATGGACACATCCATATATATGGCAAATGCAGAAAGTCATTCAGAAGAGCTGGTGCTATTATTTGATACTAAGAATTCAAATATTTTATAATAATTTTGGAAAAAATCTAGAACTTCAAATTGTTCATATCTTGTGAACTTGTGGGAACTTCTCTTAAGAAATTCATGCAAAAAAGAGTAATTTCATTGCAGTATAATTTATTGAATAGAAGTCTCCTGGCCCATGTGACTCAGTTCAAGCAGAGAAAGCAGACATCTAAACACAGAATTGCAACCAGGGCAGCCCCAGCAATTTTTAACAAGGCCCCAGACAGTACCTGGTGTTGGGTTGGAACTGACTGGAGCTTCACTGCCAGGAGAACAAGAAGAAAGGACATTCCACGGAGAGACAACTGCATATGCAAAGGCAGCAGGGATGGGGAACATGAGACTGCAGGAGGACAGGACCAGACCAGTAGTACCTCTGGGCTGGGTCCACACTTGGACAAGAAAAACCAAAAAAGGAGCTTCAGGAGGAGGACACCGATCAGCTTTAGGATTCAGCTTCAGGTAGCCATGCAGAGAAGAGCTGGAGAGGAAGAAGCCTGGGGCAGTTAGAACAGTGAAGAGATCTGTAGTCAGTGAGGTTAGAGACAAGAGGCCAAGGCAAGGAGGAGGAGAAGCAGGACTGATTCAAGCATAGTTCAGTGGCAGACTCCTCAGGACTGGACGTAAGAATAAGGAGCAAGAAGATGCTGAGGGTGACTTGGTCTCTGGCTTGATTAATGGGCGCAGTGACCATGACTGGGAGATTACCACATCATGGCCAGGGGTCATAGCCTTCCATGATTGAAGCCTCACAATGGCTCACCTTATAGATAAGTTGAGGTGACTTGCCCAAGGGCCTCCAGCTGGCCGAACCCCAGAATGAGCTTTCAACCATCAAACTCTTCAGGGTTGGGGACTTCACAAGAGGTGAGTGTGAGGAGATGAGGTGATGAGGCCAGATCTGGCTAAGCTGTTTCAGTGATGCTTCTGGGATAGGTAGATGGAGATACCCAGTGGAGAGCTAGAAACAGGGGCTCTGGAACCCAGGCGAGAGGTAAAGTGGGTATCCTCCTCATTTGATGAATATGGAGATATAGCTAAGCAAGTCTTATGTGTCCTGCCCAAGTCCACCCAGTTGATAAATGATAGCCATAATTCCAGGCCTGTCTGATCTCAAAGTCCAGGTTCTTTGGGTGGCCACTGGCTACCCCAGAGATGCACAGAAGGTTCTGGATGAAGCCAGTTCCTCTTTTACCTTGGCCCAATCTCTTCCCAGTCTCTCCCTGCCCTGGGCTTCCTGACTCTATAATACTCTGAGACCCCTAGGATGAGAACTTAGCCCAATGAGGGTCTGCTAGAAGGAGGTACAAATTTGAATGAGCATGAAGCATTTAAGGGAGAAAGGCATGGAGGGTGGGGTGTCCTGCAAAGGCTGAGAAAGAAGAGGCTAAGAGGCAGGAGGGCAGCCACGAAGGAATATCAGGTAGGATGAGCCCCAGATACTCCCAAGAGAACAAGTAGTATCACCTGTATGAGGAAATCAGAGGGTATACCAATTAGGATGTCAGTGACCTTGGCAAGCACAGCTGGAGTTAAGATAGTGGGAAGAGAAAGCTGTTCACTTTATCCAGACTATGAGAAAGGGGAGTGAGCAAGTATAGGTGAATCTTTCTTTTTTTTTTTAATTTATTTTTATTTCTTTTCAGCATAACAGTATTCATTATTTTTGCACCACACCCAGTGCTCCATGCAATATGTGCCCTCCCTAAAACCCACCACCAGGCTCCCCTACCCTCCCACCTCCCACCCCTTCAAAACCCCTCAGGTTGTTTTTCAGAGTCCATAGTCTCTCATGGTTCTAGGTCAATCTTTCAATAAGCCTATCTTGAAAAGAAGGGGCTGGGGGTGCTGGAGGGACCCTGGGGTCCCAGAAGAGGCATCTACTTTCAGGTGGATATGCTGGTGCCCTATAGTTGAGCTGAGCCTCCAGCTGCCCTATGAGCGTGATCTGGTGGGTTCAGGGTATACAGGTGGCCCATTCCCCTGGAGCGCAGTCTGGAGTGCAGAGAGTTCAGTCTGGAGTGCAGAGAGAAGGGCTTACTTAATCTTCACCCTTCCTATGTGGAGCAGGCCTGGCTGCAGATTCATCGATGGGACAAAGGGCAGAGTTACCTGAATGAGGGCGAGGTTACTGCTGATAACTCTGTGCTGCTCCTGGGGGTCATCAATTTGTCCAGTGTTGGCCTAGGATGGAGAGATAAGGACAAAAGGTAAGTCTGGGTGGTCACAAAGCCAGGCTAAGCTTTCCTGGGAAAGGCAGTGTCTTAGGAGAGAACTCAGCCAATTAATTTCATTGATGTTAGAACAAATTATTCTGCCCAGCTTTCAAAATTGACTGAGAGTGGGAAAGGTAAGGACCCAAGTCCCTTTGAGAGTAAGATGGTATCATAGACCACCTCTCCCATGCTCAAGTATGCAAGTACATAGAGTTAAGTGTAACCAACAATTTCAGAGCCACCTGACTCAAGCTCATCCACAGGCACCACGGGAAGGACTCTTCTGGGAAGCTGTATTGTGTCCTCAGCTAGGTTTTCAGCCACCTACAATTCCCTTCTCTCCCCTCCAGCAAGTTACATCTCAGATGAACACTAACCACCCAACATGACCTCTGTAAGTCATCCTGTTTAAGAAATGCTTAAGTCCTTCACATAGGATAAAAAACAAGATCTGAAATACGAGTTTCTCCTTTAAAAATGGTAGTCAGCTCCTAACTTCACAGCACTTGCCAGCAAAATTCAAGACACGGATAAATGTATTTTCCTAGCTCCTCTGTACTGAGTTCATTAAGTTTCCGAACTCCAAAGGGAAAAATGGAATTACTTTTCATGAACAAATAAGGGGATTCTTTTGTTTTCAGCATGATGGACACTTCAGACACAGCATGGAACCACCATGGCGTCCCAGGTGACTCTTCCTTCATAAAGGTAGACTAATACCCATCTTAGGGGTGCGCACAGGGACAAGCTACTAAGGTGGAGCAGAATACAGCCACAGACCCTGCCATGTGCCAAACACGTGAGGCCAACAGGCTTGTCTCCCCTCTCTGGTCTCCCACTACACTAGACTCAATGGAGTTGTTTGCTGTTTCCTAGTGATCAGCCAATTCAAACCCTGGTACTCACCAGGTAAGGGGTGCTACTGGCCCAAGACCCCTGAGTATAAATCAGAAAGGCATTCCTTCCTCAAGATGTTATATTTCCAAGCTGAGGCTGAACAGGAAAGGGAGTGATGCCAAGAGGTGCTGGAGGAGGAAAGGCCTGGAGAGCTTGCAAACCTCATAGAGATGAGGGAGGAAGAGTACCACAGGGAAGGAAGTTGTGAGAAGAGATGGGATGTGAAGTAATAGGATTTTGGAGAGTGTGTAATCATTTCTGTTTTATTTTTTAAATTAAAATATTTTTTTATTTTTTAAATTTCTTTTCAGTGTACCAGAATTCATTGCTTATGCTCCATGCAATACATGCCCTCCATAATACCCAACTCCAGGCTCACCCAAACTCCCACCCCCTGCGCCTTCAACCCCCAGATTGTCTTTCAGAGTCCATAGTCTCTCATGGTTCATCTCCCCCTCCAATTTTTCCCAACTCCCTTCTCCTCTCAATCTCCCCATGTCTTCCATGTTATTTGTTATGCTCCACAAATAAGTGAAACCATAGGATAATTGACTCTCTCTGCTTGACTTATTTCACTCAGCATAATCTCTTCCAGTCTGAGGCTTCTCTCTGAGAGGGAGGCCTGGGTGCAGTTTGCTTTCCTCTAAACCTCCAAAAACCGCCAAAAGCCGCCAATGGGAGAGAAAACAAAGAGACTATCTTTTTCTCACTGTATGGTTTTTTCCCGCTTTGTTGAAGATGATTTGACCATAGAGTTGAGGGTCCATATCTGAGCCCCCTCTACTCTGTTCCACTGGTATATCTGTCTGTTCTTATGCTAGTACTCTGCTGTCTTGGTGATCACAGCTTTGTAGTAAAGCTTGATATCAGGCAACATGATGTCCCGAGTTTTGTTTTTCTTTTTCAACATTTCATCAGCAATTCAGGGTCTCTTCTGATACCATCCAAATTTTAGGAATATTTGATTCAGCTCTTTGAAAAATGCCAGTGGAATTCTGATCAGAAGGGCACTGAAAGTATAGATTTCTCTAGGCAGTACAGACATTTTAACAATGTTTATTCTTCCGATCCATGAGCATGGAATGGTCTTCCATCTTTTTGTGTCTTCTTCAATTTCTTTCATGAGTGGTCTGTAGTTCCTCAAGTACAGATCCTTTATCTCTTTGGTTAGGCTTATTCCCAGGTATCTTATGGTTCTTGGTGGTAGTAAATGGAACTGATTCTCTAATTTCCCTTTCTGTATTTTCCTTGTTAGTGTATAAGAAAGCAACTGATTTCTGTACATTGACTTTGTATCCTGCCACATTACTGAATTGCTGTATGAGTGCTAGTAGTTTGGGGGTGGAGTCTTTTGGGTTTTCCATATAAAGTATCATGTCATCTGCGAAGACAGAGAGCTTAACTTCTTCATTGCCAATTTGGATACCTTTTATTTCTCTTTGTTGTCTGATTGCTGTTGCTAGGACTTCTAATACTATATTGAACAAGAGTGGTAAGATTGGACATCCTTGTCCTGTTCCTGATCTCAACAGGAAGGCTGTCAGCTTTTCCCCATTGAGGATAATATTTGCTGTGGATTTTTCATACATAGCTTTCATGAAGTTGAGGAATGTTCCCTCTATCCCTATACTTTGAAGTGTTTTAATCAGGAACAGAAGCTGGATTTTGTCTAATGCTTTATCTGCACCAACTGAGAGGACCATGTGATTCTTCTCTCTTTTCTTATTGATTTGGTCTATCACACTGATTGATTTGCAAATGCTGAACCATCCTTGAAACACAGGGATGAATCCCACCTACTCATGGTGCATAATCTTTTTAATGTGCTGTGGATCTTATTTGCTAAGATCTTTTTGAGAATCTTAGCATCCATATTTCATCAGGGATATTGGTCTGAAATTCTCCTTTTTGGTGGGGTCATTGCCTGGTTTGGGGATCAGGGTAATGCTGCCTTCACAAAAAGAGTCTGGAAGTTTGCCTTCTGCTTCAATTTTTTGAAACAGCTTCAGGAGAACAGGGATTATTTCTTTGAAATTTTGTTAGAATTCCCCAAGGAATCCGTCAGGTCCTGGGCTCTTGTTTTTGGGAGGTTTTTGATCACTGCTTCAATCTCATTACTAGATATCAGTCTGTTCAGGTTGTCAATTTCTTCCTGGTTCAATTTTGGAAGTTTACAGTTTTCTGGAATGTATCCATTTCATCTAGGTTGTTTAACTTATTGGCATATGACTGTTGATAATAATTTCTGATGATTGTTTCTCTTTCCTTGGTGATAGTTGTGATCTCTCCCTTCTCATTCATAATTTTATTAATTTGGGCCTTCTCTCTTTTCTTTTGGATTAATTTGGCCAATGGTTTATCGATCTTATTGATTCTATCAAAAAACCAGCTTCTAGTTTCATTGATGCATTCTACTGTATCTCTAGTTTCTATCTCATTGATCTCTGCTCTAATCTTGATTATTTCACTTCTTGTGTGTGGGGTTGGCTTAATTTGTTGTTGATTCTCCAGTTCTTTACGGTGTAGAGACAACTGGTGTATTCTGGACTTTTCAGTTTTGAGGGCGGCTTGGATG
>PISX010007989.1:0-85254 GCA_004024625.1 Mellivora capensis | reverse complement strand
AAAAAAAAAAAAAAAAGAATGGAGGGGTGGGTGTGGAGAATAGACATGTTTATAAATAATACAAATGAGGGGATGTTAAGAGTCAGGAACCTGCTGAGCGTGGGACGGACATGAAATTCTCCATTGTTCCTAGTCGAACCACTCAATTTCCAAGAACTTGAAACAACTCAGAAAAAAAATGGTATTTATATCTGGAAAATATTTTCTGATTTTTACACATGGCCCAGTAAATTAAATATTGTTATACTCTCTGAACATTAAGCATTTACAAAAGAACAAATTACAATGACCCATTATGGAGAACTGACGCTATTATTTTGTTAGATGTTTTACATAATTACCACGTGGAAGCACCACGGGGTTCCTGCTGGGTAGAGGCAGCCCACATTTTCTCTGAGTGGAAGAAACAGACACTGGAGTGTGGGCTTCCTCTGGAGAGGGGAGCTGGAACTTGTGGGGCAGGAGAAGAGGACACTGTGCAGAAAACGAGCTTTGGAAATGTGCATAAGGAAGCTCTTGGGTCTCTGACTGAACGCCAGTTTGCTCCTGTGCACGATCAGACTCCCAAAGGCCTGGGAGAGAACAACACCCAAAGGGCTGAGAGCTGAGCGAAGGCTCCAGAGATCAGACAGTGCTCAGAAACACTGTACATTCAACCAACTCCAGTGAAGGGATCTCATGAAACTCAGAGAATTTGGTTGAGACATCAAAAAGGCTATGATTTAGGGATAAGAATCAGGTCCTGGGGTGAGGGCCATGCTGGAGCAACTAATAAAACGCAAAACCAAGTCTCACCAGGGTCAACATATCGGCTAGAAACTGCCCGCTGAAATAAAACTGCAACTCTTAAGAGGACAGCAATATAATCCAGACCGTCTACCAGTGGCAGTTAGGTGAGGGTCCCCTGTAGCCCCAGATCTGCTGTGTAATGTCAGCCAAACTTTTCTGACTCTCCGTAGAAGGATGACTTCTAAGTCCCTTCCCTTTCAGATTTCCAAAATTAAAGATCTCATCACAGCTGTCTTTCCTTGGTTCCAGCTGGTTACCCAGGTCACTGTTTAGGTTGCAGGTCTCAGAATGGTACACGGGAAAAGGACCTGGACTGCGGCAAGCACCCCCTTCCATGACTCACCTCCTAAAGAGCTCACGGTTGACGACCCTCTAAGGAACAGGGCAGGTGATGTCGACACAGGTGGGGTAATTTGGAAAAGACTTTTAGCTCAGGTAGATTTTTTGTTTGTTTGTTTGTTTGTTTGTTTTGTTTTGTTTTGTTTTCCTTTTGTGGAAAAAAAAAATCCATCGTCTCTGCTTAGCCAAGGACAACACGATGAAGACTAGTCCTCGGGTCCCGGGAAGCTCGGTGCATCCGTGCGCGCCCTCTGCTGGTCAGATGGAGCCATCTCACGCTCTGCTCAGTTGGAGCCGGGAGACGGATTCTTGGCACGTCCTATTTTTTTAATCCCTAGAAAAAAGAGGAGGAGGAGGAGAAGAGAGTGGAGATGGGTAAAGAGAGGTAGGAGAGAGAAGGAGAGAGAGAGAGAGAGAGAGAGAGCAAGAGAATCACAGAAAGCAAAGAAGCTGAATTTTATGAAGAATGGATGAGTTTGCCTCTCTCCTCTGACAATCTCTGGCTGGATGGAGAACGGCGTCGGCTGGGACATTCACACGTCGCTGGTTCACTTTTTTCTTCATTCAGTGCTGGAGGGAAAAGCCCAGGGTCAGAATCGGAGGACTTGAATTTCGTCCCTGCCCTGCTGCTTACTATTCAAGTGACCTTAAACAAGTCAATTTACCTCGGTGAGCAACCTTCATTCATTGAGTCAGAATGCAGAATTTATTGAAGACTTACTGTGCTCCGATCCCCGTATTAGACTCAAGGTGAACACGAAGGTAAAGGAGAGGTGACCCTTGCCCTCAGGTTGCTCACTACCGGTGGGGGTAACAGGATTATTTCACAGTGGCCAATGTGGGAGGTACTAGAGCTCTCACCCCTTTGGTGCTCTGTTTTTTTTAAATGCAAGAGAAATATATAGAAAAACATGAGACAGGCCTTCAACCGCTGAAATATTCCAGCTCAATTTAGATCTAGGAGGCCATACAGGAGGTGAGGAGAGGAGGCTTTTCTCCAGCTCCAGAAACCTGAAGAATGACTCCCACAGCTCCTCATCTGTGAAATCAAAGAAGTGAGGATTGAGGACCATGTTTTCAGCCATGAATTTGTTTGTACCACGTGGGCTTCTGTAGGCTGCATTTGTGACTTCAATTCCAGGGATGATGTATGATCCATTGACATTTTCCATTTATTCCACGCACGGAAAATGAATTTGTAATCAGCTGTCTTCTTGGCCCAATCCCGCTTTTTCCACTGAACTTGAGAACACTTTGGCATCATGAGGTGGGTAGGAGGAGGTCCCTGAGCTTCTGGCACTGTGTGTGGAGTCCTCAGTGGGATCCAAACCAGGAATCAGTTGCCTGAGAGAAGCCCACAAGTGGAGGAGTGTAGACCCACGAATCGATGGCCAGAGAGAGTCTGACCATCTCCTGAGCCTTGTAACAGCTCACCACCTTCTTCCTGCACTGCAGGAAAGAAAGGCTTTCTGGCAAAGAAAGGCTTTGAAGGCATTTCTGCAATGGTCCCACCAGGGACTCATTCTGCCTCAAACATTTGGAGTCAGCACTCCCGTTACTGCCCTCACAGAACGCAGAGAGACGGTGAGGATGGCCCCTTGTTCATCAGTTCTGCACGTTGCCTGCGTTGTCTCTAAACCACAGAAGAGCCCTAGGAGGTAAGTGCTGCCGTCATGCCTGCAGGTGGGCACTGAAGCTCAAAGAAGTTAAGTCTCTTGCCCGAGACCATAATAAACCGTAGAGTTGGAAATTGAATCTCACACCCGTCCGGCTTCAGTGCCTGTGAGCTCCTCACGGCATCACGGTGCCTCCTTAGAGCAGGAGAGCCAGCTCCAGGGCAAAAAACACCCACCAAGCTCCTGCTACTTCCCTTTTGAGGAAACGGAATAATGTGCTGCCAGTTTCCACCACCACGGAAGACGGTCACATCCTGATCCTCGGGCTCTGTCGATAGCTTATCTTACGTGGCTGAGAGACTTTGCAGATCGAGCTGCGTTAGGGATCCTGAGAAGGAGAAAATACCCTGAATTATCTGGGTGGGCTGAATCTGATCTTGAAAGTGCTTATAAGAGGGAGGCAGGTGTGTCACAGTAAAAGAGGGTCAGTGTGCAAAATCCGAGAGACTGGAAGCTGCTCCCAGCTGGCTTGAAGGCGAGAAGCAGGGCCGTGATGAGGCCATCCTCTAGGAGCTGGAAAAGGTAAGGGAATGGATTCTCCTCCGGAGCCTCCAGAAGGAACGCACCACTCCTGACACCTTGTTTTAGCCTCTACGACCCATTTTGGGGTTCCCGATCCACAGAATTGTAAGACGATAAATCTGTGTTCTGGAAGTCACCAAGTGTGCCGTGATTTGTTTTAGCAGCCGTATGAAACTAACACATTCTGTAAAATATGAGAGCCTGCCGCAGGACAAGAGGGACCCTGAGGGTCACCGTGAGAGCTGGTGATCGGGGGAGGTGGTCCCAGAGAAACAGAGTCTGTGGCCAGAACTGGGGGCACCACATTGCCTGGTACCTTCTCGGGGTCATGGCTCTAGCCCCGCTGCCGCTGGGCTTTCAAAGCCTCCCCATGTTCCCCTGGCTCCTTCCTGGGACCCTGCGTCTCCCATCCAGGCCTGGGCCTGTGGCAGCTGCTTGATTCCCAGCACTGGCTCCTCTTTCTACTTTTGCCAGGTCCTCGGTCAGGCCGGGAACCCCAGGCTTTGAAGAAAAAGAGTCCAGGGAAAAGAATCCCCTTAACGGGCTGTGTGGTACATGTGAGGCCGGGACCAAAGACTCGAAGCCAAGGTTTTTCATGTCTCAGCTTTGGTGATCTCATCTGTGAAATGAGGATAGGAACACATACCTCATGGAGCTGTTGGGGGCAGAAATCTAGATGATTTATGCAAAATACCCTTGGTACGTGAGGCACCAAGTCAGTCCCCCCCAAATGACAACTACTCTCGTTATGATTATACATTTTCAACATGAGTCATGGATGTGAGCTCGAGTGATCGCAGGTTAAATACCCACGTGGGTATTTGGAAAGCACATGACTCCTGTGTCAGGCATGGCCCTGCTATACAGAAGGGCAATGGGAGCTTGCTTTAGACCACAGACCTGGATTTGGATTTTAATTTTGCTCACAGTTGGTGGCTGTCTCTTCCTTCTTTTTCTGTTAATTGTGAGGAAGTCAAAATTTTATAAAACTACATGGGGGTGGGGAATGCTGAAGTATTTGAAGTCTAGGAAGGGATTTTGTGAAAGAGAAAACAGATCTGGGAAAATCTGGTGAGTGGAAAAGAGAGAGAAAAAGTACAGTGTTGTAAGCATTTTGAGTTGTCGTGAGACCTCAAATTCTTAAAGTTAGGATTCTGCCATACAAGAAATATCTTGTGACCCACAAATATTCTCAGCTCCCCAGGTGTCCATCCCTGGCTCGGGTTAGCGCCTGTGCATTTCCTGTATCCTGCTGGGTGCTATGAGGGTACTAGGATGTTTGGAGCCAACATTGTCTCCTCTAGAGGCTCCTGATGTAGTGAGGAAAACATTACAGGAAGAGAGGAGAGCTTAAAAAAAATTAAAACAGAACCCTATGACCCTGCAATTGCACTACTGGGTATTTAGCCCAAAGATACAGATGTAGTGAAAAGAAGGGCCATCTGTACCCCAATGTTCATAGCAGCAATGGCCACGGTCGCCAAACTGTGGAAAGAACCAAGATGCCCTTCAACAGACGAATGGATAAAGAAGATGTGGTCCATATGGATAATGGAATATTACTCAGCCATCAGAAAGGATGAATACCCAACTTTTGCATCAACATGGATGGGACTGGAGGAGATTATGCTGAATGAAATAAGTCAAGCAGAAAAAGTCAATTATCATATGGATTCACTTACTTGTGGAGCATAAGGAATAACACAGAGGACACTGGGAGATGGGAAGAAGGGAGTTGGGGGAAATTGGAGTGGGAGATGAACCATGAGAGACTGTGGACTCTGAGAAATAAACTGAGGGTTTGGAGGGGAGGAGGTGGGGGGATGGGTGAGCCTGGTGGTGGGTATGAAGGAGGGCACGTGTTGCATGGAGTACTGGGTGTGGTGCATAAACAATGAATCTTGGAACACTGAAAAAATAAAATTAAAAAATAAAACAAAGAAACCAGAACTCATAAGGCAAATATTCTATTCTTAGCAACATTCATTGGGGGCTCACTGTACAGACTACGATTTATTGAACACCCACTATGTGCCAGGCCCTTACCTGAAGAGATCTACCTAAGTCACACATCTGCCCACTGCCATGCCCCACAGTGAGTTAGTGATGGAGACAGGATCTGCAACCAGGCTGTCTGATGGGAGTCTCTGCTTACACCACATGCCAGCCGCAAGGATTAAGTGTGAATAAAAGGAACAGGGAGGGTATGCTCTTGGAATTCAGGGAGGGAGAGACAGCTGTGACCTAAAAAGGTCAGTGAAGGATTCGTGGAGCACATGGTGCTACCTAAACCTGGAAGGAGTTAGAATTTGGATAGTTGGAGAGGAGGGCGATGAGGAGTATTCAGGAGATTTAACTGAGCACCTGATAAATTCTAGACACCGGTCTAGGTATTTGAATAGAGCCATGAGCAAAACAGACATCTGGGATGCCTGGGTGGCTCAGTTGGTTAAGCAACTGCCTTTGGCTCAGGTCATGATCCCAGGGTCCTGGGATCGAGCCCCACATCAGGCTCCCTGCTCTGTGGAGAGCCTGCTTCTCCTGTTTCCTCTGCCTGCCCCTCTGCCTACTTGTGCTCTCTCGCTCTCTCTCTGTCAAGTAAATAAATAAAATCTTTTAAAAAACCCCAACAAACAGACATCTGTCCTTGCCTCTGCGGAGCTTACATTCTAGTGCGAGGAGAAAGACAAAATAGTAAAAGTATAACAAGTAAATTATATGGCATCATACAAAGTGATACAAGTAAATTATATGGCATCAATACAAGGTGATAAGTGCAACAGAAACAGGAAAGGTAGAGGAGTATATTCATTTTCTATGACCATTGTAACAAATTATCACAAACTTGGTGGCTTAAAATAACACACATTTATTCCCTCACAGTTTTGGAGGTCAGAAGTTGTATATCAGTTTCAAGTTTCACTGGGCTGTAAGGTCAAGATGTCAGCCCCCCAGGTGTCCATTTCCCACCTCTCTCTTTATAGGGACTCCTGTCATTAGATTAGCTCCTCCCAACACTCCCCCCGCCCCCCGCCAGAGACCAGGATAATATCCCCCACTTCCAAACCCTTAACTTAATCACATCTGCAAAGTCCCTTTTGCCATATAAGCTCACACTCCCAGCTTCCAGGAATGAGGGTGTGGAGGGGCCAAAGGGCCCATTTTTCAACCTTCCCCAGGATAAGGGGAATTAAAAATGAAGGATGAATAGGGTTGGTCAGGATAGGTGTTTTAAGTAGGAATCTTGAGAAATAGAGCCCAAGGTAGGTATTTGGGTGTACAGGACGAATTTTAGGAGAATCCCGTAAAGAAGGGAACAAAACAGGACAGGAAGCAAGCAGCCAAGCAAGAATGCGGTCCCATGATCTTGTCTGGCACGACCCACAGAGAGTGGCTTCTGGAGTGTAAACTCCACCACAGACCATAGATTTGTTCCCTCTTGAGGCTAGAGGCCTGCCTCTATTATTTTTAACTTTTTTTTGGAAATTCTTTCAAATTTACAGAAAAGTTGCCAGAGTAGCCCAGGGAACTCCCACATAAATTTCAGGTTAATCAATTTTAAACTTAGCCTACATTTAAGATTCTCTGTCTCTGCTTGTCTGTCCTTCCCTGTCTTGCGGACACACGCACGCACATGTGGACGTACTTTATTTTCCTGAGCCATCTGAAGGCAGTGGCTACACCACACCCCTACCCCCCCTCCCACCACACACTCAAGGTGTACTTCCTAAGATGACATGCACAGCACATACGCACGAAACTTAATAGGTATATAATGCTTGCTACACTTTTTATTCCATTTCTATAATTGAGTCTACAGTTTAGGCCCCAACGACATCAATTGTCCCAGTAACATCACTCATAGCATTTCTTTCCCTCTGGTTTAGGATCTAGTATCCCATTCAATTCTCTTCAGTGTCTTTTCCTAGAAGAAAATTCCTTGGTCTCTCTTTATCTGTCTTGATATTCACAATTTTCCAGTTATTTTACAGAAACTTTCTCAATTAGACTCTAGTATTTCCTTAAGATTGGATTCAAATTATACCTCTGGAGCTGGATTAGACACGCTCCTTCCGGGTGTCTCACCTCGAGGCACACCTGGTCTGGCTCTCCCTCACCCGGTGAGGCTAATGTTGATGACCTGGTCACGATGCTGTTTGGCTTCTCCACCTCGTGATTAGGATTCTTCCCTCTTGCAACTGTTAGCTGAGGGAGGCACATTGTGATCACGCAAATATTTGGCATCTCATGAACCTTTCCCTCCTAGTTGGAAGCTACTGAATTTCTTGCTTGAACTCTACTTTACTATGATGTGTGTAAAATGATGAGTCCCCCCCAAACTCCACCCATCCTTCCACATTGATCAATTAGCACTCAGTTCATACTGTAAGATAGAGCTCTCCTTTCTCCCCTATTTATAAATTAACTGATTTGTTTATTATCTGTTGGTTATCAGCATGGACTCATGGATTCCTCTTTCATGCAATGAATCACATTTTTCCTGTCCTTACTTCTTATGATCTTCAGAGTGTCCCAGATTTGAGGATCATGATGGATAAGGAGAGTAAAGGCTTAGAACTTCTGTGTCCTTTGGGTCAGCCCCATTATTTTTTTGAGCCAATCCTTCCTTTACGGCCCAACAACATGTCCCAGGTTATCCTGTACCTTCCCTCCCTCTGAAGTTTCTGCCTATATATTCAGGGCTTAGTTTTCAACAGAACGTTCAAGGAGATCATTTAGAGATTTGGGGTGCTTTTTCTTATTATTTTTTTGGGGGGAATATATAAGGAGATACATGTATGCTTTATTTCTTCTTATTGCTTACACAAAAAGTAGCATACTATATAAACTCTTTTGGTCTTGGCTTTTTCACTTAACAATGTAGCATGGAAACGACGCCCTATCGGCTCACAGAAAACTTCGACAGCTCTCTGCACATCCTCCAGCATTCTGGTGTCTGCTCCACAATTCCAGCCTCCTCGGTTTCCCCGGCCTCTGTCCCCTCAACACCACAAGATGGCCCCGGCCTGCTTGGGTGCTGCCATCAGGCACAGCAGTCCGGAGAGCACCTCTGGCTGAAAGCAGTGTGATCACGGAGCTCATCTCATCCTTTTCCTCTTACAGGGGTCACGTTCTTGTGTTGCCAATTACCCTGAGGGTCTTCAAATGACCGTTTGATACATTGTCTCTGGGTTTCCAGTCCCAGGGAGAAACTTTGCATACAGAACAGAATGACTTCCTTTTGCTCAACCAAATGGGGTTCCTTTCCTCCAAACAAGCTCTCTTTGAACATAGCCAGAATGCTGGAAACAAATGTCTAAAAACGTGCACATATTTTCTGACAACCTTAATATAACTCATGCCTTAAAATCAGTGCTGGCTCTGACCCCTTATCCTTACTTGCCTTGTTCTTCCTGATCTGAATTTAACTGCCCAGTGTTCATGGCCCATGTCCCCATTTCCTGATGCCTGTCCGATTTTACCGTCCTATTTATTTTCATTTCTCTTTTAGCTCTGGTCACTGCTGGGTAAGCTTCTGAGGTCTCCTTTTCAGATTATGGGTTCTCCATACAAAGGGAATCCTTATATAGCATTTTTAAAGTGTCTTGCATTTATTAACTCATTTCAACCTTATAACAGGCTCATGGGGGCAAACAACAGCCTTTGCCCTCAACTTCTCCATGAAGAAATTGAGGCATGGGGGAATTGGTAATTTGCCTACGATCGCACAACCCAAAACTGGCAGTGCTGACATTCAAACCTGGTCATTTCTCTCCAAAACTCATGGTCTCAACCTTCTCTGTACTGTCTCAGCCCCATATACAGAGTGAGGCCCCGGGCTTTGGAGGGAGATGCTTTAAATCTTGTTGTCCAGCAGTTAAATGACCTTAAGCAGATGACTTAGGCTCACTCTGCAAGCTTTAAGTTCTGCATTTATAAATTAGAAATGATAATAGCATCTGACGTGGAGTATTGCAAAGAGGTTTAATTTATATCATATATGTATTTTATATTTATATAATTATAGCATTATACAATGATCTATGTCTATTTCTATTACTAGCAGAATACTTGCCAACAGTGAACTCTTAATAAAGGAGAGTTATTACTATCACAGATTCCCAGATTAAATCTGACTCTTACTTAGTGGTTCTATAATGACTACTCCACCATTAAACACACTCAAAGGCCCGGATTTAGGTATTGGTAATTTTTATGCCAGCATCTATCTCACTGTCTGGCACAGAATGGGCACTCCATAAACTCTTGGTGCATATATTAATGAACAGATGGATTGAGTGAGTGAGGGGCTGGCCAGACAGTAAGACTTTGCAGCACCTTCTCATGGTGGACATCCTTGGGGCTCTGGTTGGGGGCCTGCAGACGGGTGAAGCTCACCAGCTCTCAGAGGGCAGATGGGGGTGGGAGAGTGAGACCTCATTGTTTTTCACAGCAGAAGGGCTCACCCGAGCTCTTGTTTACTCTGTTGGCTTTGATGTCCTCCAAGCAGTGACTACACAGTAGTCCCAGCCAGCATTAGGGGTTGCTTTTCTCCCAGAGGACCACAAATGTGGTGGACATTTCCTAGCTTCAGTTTCAGACACTCTTCAAAGTTGCAAGGAAAATGGCATCTGTTTTTATTCCAAGAACTTTCTGAGTCCCCGTCATGGTACTTGGTGGCCATTTCTCAAACATACATTGACTGCTTCTTGATTTTCACTGCACTCTGAGCTGCTAGAGGTATGAGTTGACATCTCTGGACTCGAACACTATTCTGCCATCACTTGCCTGTGTGAACTTGGGTGAGTTAGTTAGGTGCTCTGAGCCTCTGTCCCCTCATCTGTAAAGTGGGGGTTGTGCAGATTAAGTGTGTGATGTGCTTAGCATGATGCCTGGCTGTGTGAGTCAGGGTTCTCCAGAGAAACAGAGCCAATAGGATGTCTATAAATATACAGATAGAGAGAGAGAGGTGCCATGATCTGCCATTAGCAAGCTGGAGGCCCAGGGTGGCTGGTGGTATAGTTGTCGTGCAAACCCGAAGCCCCAGAACCACAGGTGCTGAGGTCTGAGGGCAGGACAAGATGAATGTTGCAGTTCAAGCAGGGATCAAATTCATCCTTTCTCCCCCTCAACAGATGGGACAATGCCTGCCCACACTGGTGAGGGAGATCTTCCTTACTCAGTCCACCAATTCGAATGCGAATCTCTTCTAGAGACACGCTCACAGACCCACCGGAAACAGTGTGTTACTAGCTATCTGGGCATCCCTCAGCCTGGTCAAGTCGTCACATAAAATTGACCCTCACAGTGGCCATCGGTGAAGTTGAAGGTGAGGTGCTTTGTGTCCCACTCCTTTAAGCAGAGTGAGATCATTGTGTCCTTACAAAGGATGCTACGTAAGACAACCCGTCCTGCCCCCCGACTCCCCGAAAAGTCCCTACCACTGACAGATCCCACCTGGGAAGGACCAAGTGACCCACTTTCACTACCCTGCATGTCTGAATTTCTGGCCATGACTCCTCAAATTCTGGAACCTCCCCACCCACTCTGCTCAGCAACAAGTCACACCACAACGGGACTTAGGATTTGCCGAGCTTTTGCTCTCTAGCTATCATGGATATAGAAGGCTCTGGGAGTGGAATCCCTATGTACGAAGGGAGGTGCTCGCCATACCCCCAGTCTCCAGCAACAGCGGGTCCACTTTCTTACAAGAACCACTATTGTCATCATTACTATCGCTACTGTAACAAACAGTCCCAATTCCCCCTTGAATGCTTAAGAGCACTTATCCTAGGACTGAGAGTATTTTCTGCCAAAGCAAGGAAAGTGACCTTGCTACAGTACTATATGTTAGTCCAATTCCAATTCTGCCTATTGCCCCGATCGTGTCCATTATGACTCCTGCCCCCTCCCTCCAGGATGAGGAGCCAATCCAGGATTCTGCATGGCATTAGTTGTCACCTGGCTAGTCTCCTTTAATCGGAGGTTGCACGGAGCTGATCAGTCCCGTTGTTCTTTCCACTTCAGCCCTGCTTCCCTGCACCAAGAAAAAACTGAGCAAAATACATCACCCTGTGCAAAACCTTCCCGGGGATTGCAGTGGGGCTGCTATTTAGGTACTGGCTTAATGCCAGTGCCTCTGAGGTGTCTGAATGGCCGGGCGTCCTGCACTGGAGCTAAGAAAAGTAAATTATGTATTTGCCATACCTATTTGAGAACAAATCCCTATCTTAGCAGCTCATTTCTTTCGACTTGGCAAAGATACATGGTGTTACTGAGGGCAGCAGCCACGCCAAAGTCAAGCTTTTAAAAATGCTTTTTCCTCTCTCTCTTTCTCCCTTTCCCTCCTTTCATCTCTCCCTTCTTTTAGTTATCTCAGCTCAAAGATCATCTCATAAACATCTTAACACTTGAATAATAAGAACACCCAGTGGTTCTTTGAAATGGGAGACCCACAATTGGGGCTATTTCCACTAGGCAGAGGTTGTTTTAAATGATGGCAGAACGTGGGCACTCTTGCTTTTGGTGGCTGCTGTCAGACATTAAAATCCACATTCGAGAGCTATAAGTGTTTTAAAAGTCTTTTTATCATATGTTTTTGAAATTATTTGGTTATATTACTTATTTACTTAAAGATTGCTTGTAATACCTGGGAAATCTTAGTGCATTCTCTGTAAATCTGGGAAACACCTCTTTACTCAACTGTGAGTGACGTGGAGCAGGGCACTTGCCTATTTTACAGGACCCAGAATAGGGCCAGTCCCATATCCATCCACCTACCTATCCTCCATCCATCCATCCACCCACCCACCTACCCACTCATGCATCCATCCATCCGTCCATCCCTTCAACAAAAAGTTTGAGCATCTACCACATAATGGTAACCCCACCTTGGAGATTATGCGCGTATGTATGTGTTGGGGGGGGCATTCTGAACCATAAAAAGTTTATTGAGATTCCAAGTAAGTGACGTTAATATATACACTTTGACTTATAAATCACATGATTAATTTGTTTACAAAACTGTTTAAGTTTTATCAAGGAAGAATCCGAGTCTTGAATAAGGTTTGCCATAGCCCAAATGTTGGGGTTTTGCTGATGTCAGGGAGGGGCTGAAACACAGTTAAGCAGCAAGGGAGTTGGACTCAATTTGAAGCTCCAACACTGAGCTTAGCAGCCTGGAGCAAATGATTTAATTTCTGTAGCCTGGAGTTTTTTCCACCTGTAAATGTGTATAAGAGCAACTGTTTTATTGACCTCAGGGTGCCTTGGGGGGGTGGTTCATGAGATCATGAATCTGTGTTTTATGAACTGTGAAGAACAAAACATCGTTGTACGAAAATATGATTATGAAGGTGATGACCAGGGCCGTTATGAGAGGGGAGCAAGCGGGGTGTCAAGTGATAAAGTATTCTATAAAATCCAGAGACCAAATTAAGAAAACGTGGTGAATAGACACAGAGAGAGGGAAAGCTGGAAGAAATATTGGAAGGAATAAAGAGTGATCGAGACACACGCTCCTCCGCTGCAATAAAGACTGACCTGTACATGAAAGCACAAAATCAGGACATCATTCCTGACTTAACAGTCTTTCTGTAAGCTCCTAGAGCAAATATTTAGATTCCAGATTCCGTGATGCCGTGGAACTGTTCCTCCCTACAAGAATGTGGGCCACGATCCACAAGGGCTGGAGGGAGGCTGCTTGTGCTTTCTCCTGTTTTGGAAACTTGTTGGTGACGTCGATCTATCTGCAGAGCTGCTCCGTTCCCGTGGCTACCTAACCGTACTGTCAGCCCTGTCTGCCCACAGAGGGGGTAGGCCATGGCTTCCCACTAGCCCACTCTGCCCAAGGCTCCTTTCCAGGTTTATTGGATCAGCAATACTTTCTATAACAGACAAGGTCAAGGGGCCGTATGCATTTAAATCAACACCCTGGCGGGAGGCACCAAGTCTCCTTCTCATTTCATGGCTCATACTGAGCACCTGCCAGCTCAGTGGAAGAGTTGAGAGGAGAGGTGTGGTAGAAACAGGTGAGATTTAAATCGTAATGAAGAAAGTCATCTAGGCACCTCGAAAATAGGGTCAGATGGCCACACGTGGTCCTTGGCCATTACTCACTGGGTTTCTGTGGGATTAGGAACTCCAGAGAAGAGAGTGGGTTCTACCACAACTTCAGAACTCAAAGGCTCTGGCTCACTGTTCTCAATCCCTCCTCCTGGGCAGGCCCTCTCTTGGCTTCCACTTCTCCTCCCCAAGGCCCCCTGCTCTGAATTCTCCCTGTCACCTTATGAGCGAGCTTTGCTCCATTAAAGTGAATTGCACTCTCTTTCGCAATGACCTATGTAGGAACCTGCCTCCTTTACTCTTCTGTGAATTCCATGAGGGGAGGCCACCATCTTCTCTCTCCTGGTATCTCTGCCTCTAGCCAGGTCGAACCTCATATGTACTTAGGAGGTGATTCTTGAACTGGATTAGAAAATCTTGAGCCCGCTCTCCCACCGAGGGGTGGAAGGTGAGGCCCAGAGCAGGAGAGGAACCCAGGCATCCTGTTTCAGTCAAGAGCTCATTCCACTCACTAGAGGGGCACCGTGGGGGACAGGAAGGACAGAGACAGTGAATGCAAGTCCTGGCCTTGCTACTAATTAGCTGTGCAGGCCTCAGTTCTGCAAAATGGGATGAACACACCTACTTTAAAAGCACCACAGGGTGCTTTTAAAAGATTAGAAATACCGAAGAGAAATAGGCTCTGAAGAAACTGAAGGTGTGATCGTTACTGCCATCTGCATGTGTGTGTGTGTGTGTGTGTGTGTGTGTGTGTGTGTCCAGCTGCTCAGTACTGCCTCCTGACTCTCTTACCACAATAAATTGCCCCATCTCCTGAGAGGGTCCTCCCCACACTCAGCCTGGTCGGATCCAGACCCAGGGTGACCTGGACTCAAGGCACTCCATTCCTGGAGGCTGAAGATGACAGGAATTATGGCTTCAGCTCGTCTACAGCCAACAGCTCTCTGATGGGGCTCCCACCCAGAGAGCTCCCTGACTCTCTGGCCAATGACCAAGGCTTTCCATCTCAGTCCCGCCATCTTGGAACTAAAAGATAGAAGGCAACATGGATTTCATGAATCCCCATCTTGCCCACACTCCAGAGATCCCTGATTCTAGGTTGTAAGTTCCTTATAAAATACTTACACTGATAGAACATTCCCTAGCCCACCCACCCTCTGCTTCCAGAGGCAGATGCACCCCATTTCTGATGAGCTATGATTACAACCAGGGTCTTCCTTTCATTGAGTGAAAATAGCTACTTTAAAGTCCATCCACTGGTTCTAGTTCTGCTTTCTGCAACCACACAGGACACGCCAGCCGCTCTCTAGCACAACACCACAAGTCCCGAAATGATGGTGGTCACTTCCCCGCTAAGTTGTCTTCCTGATGTGTGGGATGAGAAATAGCCGCCCAGGCTTCACAAGTACACACACCTTTTCAGTTTTATCTAAATGGTGCTTTGCACAGAACAGGTACTCAATAAATATTTTCTGAATGAATGAATGAATGGCCCTCTTTCAAGTGCCGTTTAATTCCACAGGCCCTTTACATTCTCTAATTCTCACAACTGTGCTGGGAAGAAATTACTCGTCCCATTTTATGGACATTTTTTCATATACAAGGATCCTCTCTTTTTCAATCATCACTTCATCTGTGATTTCAACCATCTTAGGATTCGGACAAAAGCAAGTGTTTTCCTTAAAAATACTTCAAGGGGGGGGGCATCTGGGTGGCTCAGTGGGTTAAAGCCTCTGCATTCAGCTCAGGTCATGATCTCAGGGTCCTGGGATCGAGTCCCGCATCAGGCTCTCTGCTCAGCAGGGAGCCTGCTTCCTCCTCTCTCTCTCTGCCTGCCTCTCTGCCTACTTGTGCTCTCTGTCTGTCAAATAAAAAATCTTAAAAAAAAAAACCCAAACTTCAAGGGATGCCTCGGTGGCTCCATTGGTTAAATGTCTGCCTTTGCCTCAGGTCATGAACCTCGGGGTCCTGGGATCAGGTCCTACATAGGGCTCTCTGTTCAGTATGGAGCCTGCTTTACCTCTCTCTCTGCCCCTCCCCCTGCTTGTGCTCTCTTTCTGCCTCTCTCTCTCAAATAAATAAGATCTTAAAAAAAAAAAACTTTAAAAATACTTCAAAAAATTTATTGGTATTCTTATCTACTAAATCAAGCCAATTACTGGCTTTTTGCTTATTAAAGAAGGTTGTTCAGAGTGATGATTGTTGCATTGAGGATCCGGTTCTGGTCTGCTTGGTGCAGGAGACTGGGACCCACATTCTGCAGAGGGTCAGGTCCATCACACTGGCCGGGCCCCACCCAGAGCTGGCAGAAACACAGAGGTGTCTTATGTTATTTGGGAGATACCCAAGTGGCTGGGCCAGTGTGTCACAGCCCTCACTGCACAGAAGGAGCCAACAAGTCTGGGGCTGACTGAGGCTTCTAGAGTGGTGACTTGTTTCTGTGGGTGAGGGGATGGCGCTCCCACCCAGCAGCATTCAACGGGCTTCATTGGCATTTTCAAGGCACAGCACTGCCTATAAGTCCTTGTCTTACCTGGCACCAGTCCAGCGGGATGTCGACAAAGGGAAGAGAGTGAGGGGAGGGCAACTAAAAACATGGTGCCGTGATACAAAGAGGAAAAACAAAAGCACAGACTTGAGGGAAGGATTAATCCCCACCATCGGCAGCAGCGTGTCTCGATCATCACTGTGTCTGGGTCACTCTGCACACTACTCACTTTTCACTTCAAGATGCTGTCTTTGGCAGTTCCCCTGAGCAAAGGTGAGAAGGTATGGAAGGAACAAAACTAGAAACATCCAAAGCAACCAGGCGTTTCCTAGTAGTATCTGAGAAGTGGTCATAAATCAAGTAAACCACTAGGGGGCGATCCAAGAATGAGCAAATGTCATGCCCAGTTGGCAGAGGAAAGTTCTGTTGGGGAGAGAGGCTGTTTTTAGTGTATTTTTCAGAAGCTTGAAGAAATCTGAGGTTATTGGCCTGAATGTATAGAGCAAGGTGACATTTAAAACTGCCATTTTGGATGGTGGATTATTGTGACTTAGAGAGGAAAGGTCTTCCAAAATGGCCAGGAACGTGTATTAAATAAAGAGTTGTTTAGAATTATGTTATTATGACAAGAGAGATTAGAATTAAAATTTTAAGATTCCTTCACCAAGATACCCGAGAACCTTCCAAGTGTTGGCCATTTTATATAGATTTTTTAAAAGGTTTTACTTATTTATTTGACACAGAAAGAGAGAGAGAGAGAGAGAGAGAAAGCGTGAGCACAAGTAGGGGGAGGGGAAGGCAGAGGGAGAGGGAGAAGCAGGGAACCGGAGGTTCCAGAGCAAGGAACTGGAGGTGGGGCTCCATTCCAGGACCCCAGGGTCAGGGCCTGAGCTGAAGGTAGATGCTTAACCGACTGGGCCATCTAGGTGTCCCAAAATTTTAATTATCAATATTATATAGGATGTGACAAGAGTGTAAAAGATATCTGAGAATACTCCATTGAATAGATGAAATGAATGAATCATACATGATTTGTATTATACTTGAACTGATGTTCCAAGTTCTTAGATGTGTCTAGTGCGTCTTCTTTCCAAGTAACTCTGTATATGCTAACCAGTTGCTCTCGGGGATTAAATGAAGGCTTCATCAAGGCTCAAACATCTCTTGCTCTGTGCTACATCGCTGGATGTCCCATCCCCCAACAAGGAAGCATGGGTTAGTTGCTAAATTCTCAGTAGTTCCACAGCCCCTTGCTGTAAGTTGAAAAAGAGCATAAGCTCTGGAGGCAGACTGGTAAGATGAGATTCCCAATTTTAACTGTGTATGTTTCTCAAGTGACTTAACTTCTATATGCTTCCATCTCCCCTTCTCTGAAACAGAGGAAAAAATCAATACCAACTTCATAGGTTTGTTGGACAGAATTAAACGAGCTGATGTCTATAAAGCACTTTGGAAAGTATCTGGCATACAGAAGGTGGTCGATAAATGCTTATTGATTCCATGAATGAATGAGTTAATACTTGCCTTCACTCAGTATAAATTCATTATAAGGACAAATCGGTGAGGAAATTGCAGGATCCTTGGATGTGTGCTCACTGGCTGTTAAGAGTCAATGGACCTGTGACATACAGCAGAGTTGAACAGTGAGACCCTCTCCAAAAAGGAACTTGAACTGGCGTTCAGGTCTACCAGGCAAGCCTCTTTCTCTCACCTCTACTACATGGCCATAATCCGTGAGCTAGAATATTGGCACTTCAATAGAAGTTTATAGTTTTGTCTTAAAAATGCCTGTTAGCCACATAGAAAAGTTCTATAGTTCTCTCTGCAGTCACAGAAATTTCTTGCTTTGTTTTTCATCTTTTCAGTTGTAATCATCTAAAGAGCTTGAAAAACCTAAATCACTAACTTGATTCTCCGGACAGATTGATAACATTTCAAAAGAAAAGTTTGTTTGTCTTAAACAGCATCTAAAAGAAACACTATATAAAGGGGTTACGGAGCTCCAGAGTCAAGAAAAGCATGATCCAAGGGACCCTATCAATGAAATAGAAAATGTCAAGGGAAAAAGTAGCTCACAGTAAGAAGATAATTTAAAAAATCAAATCAAAGGCTCTTTCTTACTCCAAAAAGCTAAACTTTCAAGAAAAATGGGCTATTTGAAAAAATATGGACTGAAAAGAAAACTGATCACAAATGTTAATATCCAGATTCATAGACTCAAATGTGATCATTGTATGTTTCATCCTTTCACATGGTGGGTGTTATGAATAATTGGATATTCAAGTCAAATTTTTTCCAGACAAATCTCCATAACATTTTAGCATGTTTAAGATTGTAGATGTATGAAAATGCAGAGAATATGGTTATTAAACAGCATGAAGAAGTTAATGAGGACTAAGAAGGAGATCAATAAAAATGTAATAAAGGAACTGAATGAATTCTTGTGGATATTATGATAGTCAACCAACAAACACATTTTTCCCTTGAGGCTAGGAAAAAGGTGGCTGCATTTCCACGGGATCTTCTGGCTCTGTGTTTGGCCTGCCTGCTAAATGTTCTGGAGTGGTTACACGTGTCACTTTTAAAGGACAATGTCCTTATGTCTAAGAATGGCTTATCCGTGGAGTATATTAGTCATACTTGAGCGATATTGGTTTACCAATCATGGCATTTTCTACATCAGGAAACTGGATGGAAAGCAAATATTAGTAAGTCCCAGGAAAGATATGTCCTAACCAGGCAGGACAACCTAACTCAAAGATCTATTAAAATGTGAGAATATTCAATTAATTCAATTTACAAGGCGGCAATTCCATTTCACTGACACTAAGATAGTCTTAGAGAGAGGGTAGTTATTGAGCTTGCCACTGGGGAGGCAGAGCAAGAGCCACGATTACAGTCACCTCTAAAGAAGCCGACACATGAACATCTTGAGCACAGGGGTGTGTCTCCAGGGTGAGCCCAGAGTACCTTCAAGAAGGGCTTATTCTGGGATGAATAACTGAAATAATTGAAGAGGCTGGGGAAGGGCTCCCCAGGGGAGAGGAAGAGAGCTTGGGCAATGAGAGAGGCTTGAAAGCACAGATGTATTTGGTGCCAATTGCTGGACAGCAGGTTGTAGGACTGGGGAGCAATGGAGGAGAAACCTGACCACCATCTTGGATTAGGGGGTCCATCTGAGGCTAAGAAAACTAAGCATTAGCCTCTAGTGGCCAGAGGCTAGTCCACAGTACACAGAGTAAGGGACCTGATCAGGTCTTCCCTGGAGAACATGCCTCGGGCAGCTGTGGGTGAGCTCAAGATTGAGTTCAGAGTCGGCTATAATGATATAAAGAAGAGAGGGCAGGGGCCAGAATTGGGGTTGTGGCAGAGGAGCTGGAGAGGACAGGGGTAGCACAGACATCTAAGGGACATATGGCCTGACTACTTAGGAGATGTGGGAGGGGCAGGAGTCTCTGGACCCCAGGCTAAGTTATAACAGACATCCACTCATTTTCTCACCATGTATTTCCTGTGGAGAACCAGCGGCCAATGGAAGATACCGGAAAGATCAGGGTTCAGCCCCTGCTTTTATAAGATTTAAAGGTTTCATAGGAGAAACAAACACATAAATAATAGCCATGTAATCCAGGCTAGAAGACACACCTACAAGCCATCGCCAAGTTTTATCCTGGAATATATGTGGACACAAGGAATATCCACACCCACGTCATCCCAAGTCAGGGCATTACAGGTCATATAAAACACGATGTATGGAGACCCGTGTGCCAGGCACTGGTCCAAGTGTGGGGTAAGTCAGACACAAAGCCTCGCCTTCATGAAACTACATTCTAGGGACAGAGAAGGACAGAGAAGAGAAACAGCAGAGTGTGTGAGATAGCCGTTAGTGCTCAGCAGAGACAATGAGGCAGGGACGGGAAGTAAGGGCGACTGAGCCAGGGGCTGGGGAGGGCGGGGCTTTTAGAGAAGATGGCCAGGGAAGGGACAACTCTGCAGAGAGACAAGCGGGGCCGCCGTGCCCTCTGCTGTGGCTTCAGGCCCAGCCACTCGTTCTGTTTATTTCATTTTCTGAGCTCTCCTCTTTCTCTCCAGTGCAAACAGTTCAGTCTTGCTTCACTGGATTGGAACTCAACGCTTTCCAAAACTGTCCTGTTTATGGAAGAGAGTGCCTTCGTCCTTTTTTTTTTTTTTTTTGGTCATCTCCACTCAACATGGGACTCGAACTCATGACTCCAAGATCAAGAATTACGTGTTCTACCAGACTGAGCCAGGCAGGGGCCCTGGCCTGAGTCCTTTTAAAGTCTGAAGACAACAGGCAGTGATAAATCAAGACTAAGGGACACTTGGTATTTTTACGCACTTGACACACACACACACACACACACACACACACACAAATACCACACTGAAGAGTCATCTTGCACTTTCCACCCTCAGAAAACATGAGGCTGGGCAGGAGGGGACGGCATCCCTGGGCGTCCCTAAGCCCATGTTTTCCTGGCCCTTCCAAGGGCAGATTCCCCCAGGGAGGGGTGGCCCTGGATCCTCTCACCTCCTAGGGGCAGAGTTGTCCCAAGGCTCCTCAGGGAGGGTTCCATCCATCAGTCACGCCAGGCACTGACCAAGCATAGCCTGGGCTCCGGCAGTGGGGAGCCCAGAGATGCACAAGGGCACGTTCTGTGTGGAGGACCGTGTGGCCCCTCCCAGGTCTGCTGCCCACAGCCCACTGCCTTGCCCACTGCAGCCAGAGGGACATTCCCATGGCCCTCCCTCTTCACCCACTCCACTTTAGACTTTTTTCCCTTGGCTTCTGTGAGACCACATTTTCGTGGTTTTCCTCTGACCTCATGAGCTGCTTCTTCCCAGCCCCTGGGCTGCCTCTTCCTCCTTCTCCTCCTCCTCCTCCTCGTCCTCGTCCTTCATGAACCTGACCTCTAAACACTGGTGGATCAGGACTCCGTCCTCAGTCCTCTTCTCAAGCCTCATGCTCCCATTCTCGCCCCTGGTGATGTTATCTGGTCCTGCAGTTTTAAATCCCACATGCTGATTCAGGTCCTTCCAGCAAATTTCACAAGCGGAGAGCCTTACTGAGCAACTGGAGTGCTTACCTGACATCTCCACTTTCCTTTTTACATATTTATTATTTATCTGAGGGAGAGAACACGGTGGGCGGGAGCAGCAGAGGGAGAAGGAGAGAAGCAGACTCCCCACTGAGCGCGGAGTCCCAACACGGGGCTTGATCCCACAACCCTGAGATCATGACTGGAGCCAAAATCAAGAGTCGGAGACTTAACTGACGGAGCCACCCAGGTGCCCCTCCACTTGGGTGTCTATTTTTTGAATCTAACATGACCAACACAAGAATTCTTGATTTTCGTTCCCCGGATCCCAAACCTAGTCCCTTCCTTCCCCAGTTCTTGCCATCTCAGCAGATGGTACCTGGACTCTATCTAGAGGCTCAGGCCCCAAGCCAATGTGTCATTCTTTTTTTCTTTTTCTCACTGAGGTATAATTAATATTACACACACACACACACACTATAATATAACATTAGTTTCAGGTGTGCAACATAACAATTGTATGTTTGTATTTATTGTGATATGATCACCACAAATTTAGTTAATGTCTGCCACCATACACAGTGATAACAATTTTTTTTTCCTGTGATGAGAACTTTTAAGATCTACTCTCTCAGCAATTTTCAAATACGCAATGCAGTATTTTTGATCATAGTCACTGTGCTGTAATTACGTCCTCATGATTTACTTATTCTATAGCTGGCAGTTTGTACCTTTTAATCCCCTTCACTCATTTCACCTCTTGAACAGGCCAAATTTGATCCTGCTAGGGGCCCTCACACTCAGCTCCCTCAGCCTGGAACATTCCCTCCCCTGGATCTTCAATGAGCAGCTTATGAATAACAAGCCTGGGCTTGGGGTATTTTGTTGATTCACCACTGAAGGGGGCTGTCTGGTAGGTAACTGTGTACCAACCTCAGAAGGCAGAGGGTTACATTACCACAGGTATGTGCTAAGGAGGATGGAAGAGGTGGTGTTACCTCAGAAGCAGCAATCACTGAGAGGACACAGATGTTTGCCCTTTCCCTCTTTCTCTGCTCCACTCCAGCCCGGAGGAGCTGGACCTGAAGAGAGAGGATCTTTGAATCAGATAGGGTTTTAAGTCTTAAATTAAGCTGCACTGAGATTTATTCACCAAAAGGAAACGGGCAACTATGGAATCAGTCTGCCCAACTCCAAGGCCATCATGTTCCCACACCAGTCTGCTGTCCCAGCTCTTAGCCTTATTTATCCTATTCCTGGAAGCTGGTTTCTTTCTTCCTCTGGGCCAACAGCAGACTATAAACAGATATGTTATCTGCTAGAAATGGTCTGTGTTTACCACCTATCTGCTCTAAATGCCAGCCCAGCAAAAAAAATTGTTAATACCCTTCCTCCATTGGAAGCCCTCTAAATGCTGCTCCAGGCAAAGGCGGCATGCAGGAGGAGCCACCAGGACAGCCCAGATATGAGACAGGCAGGAAGCTGCAGCCCCGCCATTGCTCCGAGGTTACCAAGCACGGCTGTCGGTCTGCATTCCTTCCAGGCGGTGCTCTGAAGGGCTTACCAGTTAGAGTGGAGCAGACGCCTGGATTTCCTAGGACACACCTGGTATATGCCTGCTGTCCTAAACTCATTATTCACAGACATCCCATTCTCAAAAAAACTCCATTCCAGCTGATAAAATAAATGGACATTCTACCAAAGAGCCATAGAAATAAACTGACAGTGGCAACCTCGAGGCATCTTTGAGTTGGTTCGTAATAAGGACTAAGAGGGCCAGGCGTGAAAAAAACTCAAACCAAGGAGAGCCAGGCCTGGGCAGAGCCTGTCTACTAGCTTCCCTGGTCCAGGACAGTGACCAGCCCCTTGAAAGGAAGCGCCAAGGACTGCTTTAAGAACTCCCCCGGCTGGCTCTCTACCCTTCAGCATCATGTGTCATCCTTGACAGGCTCTGGACCAGAGACTCCAGTAGGTGTTAGAGAGAAATCACTACCTTCAATACTGCCTGGTGTCCCCAGGGGCTTGCCCTGGTGCTGAAGAGGGACACGGGGTCACACAAAGACCAGACCATGATCTTGAGGTTCCAACTTGCTTTCCAGTCATTTTAAATCCACTTTCAGTCCAAAAGAAGTAATGAAAAAAAAAAATACACCTACAGCCCCACTACTGGCTGGCTCATATTTCTTTTCCTTTTTAGTCCTATTTTTTCATTTTTTTGGACTAGATCCTTTCTAAAATTCAAAATTCTGAATAAAGTCTATGGGCAAAAATGTCCCGGATTCTGCCACAACTTTCTGACTCGCAGTGACAAATGATTTTCAAGTTTCTTCTTTCCTGTTTTACCCCCGGAACCTTTCCCAATCTGGATCCCGTGTTCCGGCCACACCCCAAAGGCACCAATGCTTGACACCACTAGGGGCTTGTCAAACTTTCTGAACAATTGCCTTGACCAAGGGCTGCTACAAAGATCCCCACAATGTACTTATTAGAACACTAAATTGCTCATTGGCATTACATGAGAAAACAAGGGTTCAGTGATCAAAGGTCTTTATTGAAGTGCAGATTTTAAAACATTACCATGATTCTTTACTACAGGACTTCTTAGAGCTTTCAAAGTGCAAACAGGCAAATGAATCCCTGCTAAGGAAAGGAGTACCGGGAGGTAGCTTCCTCCCTCCTCAACGGTGGTGCCCTTTTTGTTCTTTGGAGATTGTCTGGAGGGATGAGTGTTTATGGCACATACTTTAGGAACGCCGTTCTACTAGCCTTACCAGAAATACATCTTACCATGTATAACTAATACATGTAAAATACTAATTATATTAATTTCATGAGTCTGTTCTTTTTTATTTCCAATTCCACAACAATCTGATGCCATGCTTCCTTTTATTACCACTGAAGAGGTGGACATGTTGAGTTATTTTACCATCTATGAGTTCTGTTGTACATAGCATGTGGGTATTTTTCTTGAGTAAATGACACCTATTTGTGAACTAAACATTGATATTACTTTGACTTTGTGCCATTGCCTACCTTTGCAGAAGAAGTTTCAACTTTGCAAAATATCAAAATCAGGAAATCGGGTACTTCACAAAAGGAACATCTTTTTTTTTTTTTTTTTTTAAATCAGTCTTGTCTAGGTGTTCAGTAAACTTCTTTTCGCATCAATCAAGAGCAAAAATAAAAACCCCCAGATACCAAACACGGGGATGCAGACCTCTCTTCTTCCTCACGCTAGGTTCCTGCTAGATTTCACAGCAAACTGTACTGGAATTCAGAAGAACTCCAGCTACCTTACCTCTCTTTGTTATGCATGATATTTCTTATGTGATTTGAAGAAAGCACTGTGGCTGTCCGTTTCTTGAATGTCTTATCAGGATTATTCTTCTGAAAAGCTCAAGAAACCCAAGCCAAAAGCCACCCGGAGAAAGCTGAAGCTTCAGTGCCGTATCTGAATGTCCTTGCAGAGAGTTACAGTTCAGGCTGATTATGACCCAACAAGCCCAGCAGACATCTGTCCTGTAATCCCTTTGCTCTTCTGCTTCCCTCCCCCAACCCCAGACATTTAGGAAGAGGCGCTCAGGCTAAGAAGCATAAAATTGAGGACATAAAATAAGTCACATTTTTTTCTTTACAAACTGTGATTATCCTATGGGTAAAACATTCATAAAGACGTCTGCTGGAGCAGGAATTCTGATCCACTTTGCATTCTCCCGACTTCCCTCTTAACTACTGGTGTTTGATTGTTATGTGCCTGTAGCGTCAAGTAACCCAGTAAAAGCAGCCCTTTAAAGCCAGTTGGGCAGGGGCAGGAGGGGGGGAAATGTCCTCTTGGTTTTCCTTAAAGCACCGTCCAAATATTTTTACTATAGTAAGTGAAGTCAAGGAGAGAAGCTTCCAAATCGCTCAAGCCCATCACTCCTTAAAAGCACATTGAGAACTCTGTAGAACAATTCTGATTCGGCTGTAGGCCCATGCCAGGCTCCAGATAAGGGCTCAGTCCAGTGTGACATCTGCTGAGCTTTGTGTCCATTGTTCTCTGGAATTTAATTCATTTGCAATTAATACATCCAAATCATAAAACATGAGATGTGCTATACTCCGGGGGTAAAATGAAATGATTGTTTTTAGTGGGGCCACAACCATTCGCTGGGAAGCAATACACAGCTTTTTCTAATTGGGTCCTGACGATTGTCTTCCGGAAAAGAGCGAGTTCAAGGAACGTGAGTAAAATCCTGTGAAGTGGAAGGCTGGGCATAAATGGTCTTGCCCTCTCTGGTGCGTCACAAAGCTGACAGGGCCATAGGTTGGGTCTTCTCCAGAAGGACAGCAACAGTCTTTGGGAGGGAAACTATTTCAAAACTGCAAGCAACTTGGGATACTGACTTACTGTAAGACACAGTTTAAAAGGTGTACCAATATAGTCAACAAATTCTTTTACTTATCAAGGACTACTGTGCAAACACCTCCAAATCCAAAATATTATACTCACCTGTCTACAAAGTATCGTGAAGTTTCCTAAGAGTTGTATGGGGAACACTGCCCTCTGGAAATGTTTACGACTAGGCGTTAAAAACAACAACAACAACAACAAAAAAACCCCAAGATGAATCTCAGGAGAAAATACACATATATATACACACATAAGAATTTAAGAATCTGTTATCTCCCGTATGCCACATATTTAATATAAACCTTTGAAACAAGTTCAGATGAAAAAGGTTCAAAGTTCTCCAAAAGTGAAAGATTAATTACTTGCTAAATATTCCCTATTGTCCCAAACATCAGTGTGGTGTGTTTGTTTTTTTTCCTTTTTATTTCTATGCAAAAGTATGCCTTTAAACTCCTTAAATGATACAGGATACACAAACCAGTTTTCAAATTATAAAGCCAGGCATCTTGCCACTTTAAAAAGTTAGGTAAAAGGTATCATGACACATCATACACGCAGGCACGCGTGCACGCACGCACACACACACACACACACACACACCCCAATGACAATATTTGGCCTCTCCTAAAATCAGTACATGAAGACCATCAAGTGTGGCCAGGAAGGAACATTGTGTCACCCCTCCCTGCAATCCAGGTAGTTTCCTTTAATCCAATAGCAGATCTGGGCATATTTGAGAGGGGTGATCCTAACGGCCACATTGAAGTCCTGTGGAGAACCATTCACGTCTACCCACTGGTGCCCTGAAAAGATGCCAATAATTTTCCGCTCCCACTTCTGCTGCTGCCTCTTCCACATCCTCACGTAGACCCCGGAGCCGCTGGCCCCGGGTTGGGCGTCGCATTGCTGGTAGAGCAGGTCGTAGGTCTCGTCTTTGACATCACAGAAGCGGTACACCAAGTTGCCGGGTCGATCATTGTCATACCCAGAGAAGTGGATCCTGCCCCCCGGCAGCTGCTTGGCAGGAGGGCTCACCCCAATCTTCATGAACTTTCTCTTGTGGGGTTTTTTGAGCTCTAGGAGGGCGTAGTCATAATCCATGCCAATGTCGTTGGCATTGCCTTTGATCCAACCCTTGGGCACGTGGGTGCGCTTCACCCGGATCCACTGAAACTTCATCTTCTCCGGCCCCACAGAGCTTGAGCTGTTGGCCCCGCGACCGCCGTCTTTAAACTTGGGCTTCAGGAAGCCCACTCGAAGTTTCTGGGTTCCCTTCACATAGGTTTTCCCATCATGGATGCAATGGGCAGCCGTGAGGACGTGCTTCTCCGCCACCAGGGTGCCCGTGCAGCCCGTAGATAACTTCACTGATGTGGAGAAGGGGTAGTTGAGCAAGAAGTCCTTCCCGAAGATGCTGAATCTGCTGTCATAGCCATAAATCTGCCGCTTCCTCCGAGACCTTCCCGAAGACTCTTGGCCCCGGCCACCGCTGAGGACGTAAATGCCCACCTGCGTCTCCGTGCGGCTGCCGTTGGCATAGAGCGTTTCATAAGACAGGTACTGCTTGGCCTCTTCGTAAGTGGGCAGCGGAGTCCCCTTATGACACTGGGGCCCGCACGAGGAGGACACATCCAATCTGGCTTCGGCCCCAAAGTCCGGCTTGCCCAGGTTGAGGGTGGACTGGGGCAAGACCACAGGGAGGCGGTAAGCAGGCCAAGTGGGTTTCCAGTGGGTGCCATAGGGGCTCACCTGACCAACATCACAGAGCAGGAGGAGGAAAAGGAAGAGGAGCCCTGGGATCCCCGCCATGCTGAGCACCACTCTGTAGGAACAAAGATAAGCAGGTCAGGAGGGCAAGGGGCTGAGCAGCCGCTGGCTGAGGAAACAGCCCGGCAGCATGCCTGTCATTGTTTCCAAGTCTGTGAACCCTCCTCAGGAATCAGGGTGTGGAGAGGAATCCCAAGATAATGGTCTCACTTACAATCCAAGGCTGAACCTGGGAACTTCCCCATTCTCAAAATGAAATGGGGTGTTCATTCCCTTCTACGTTTCAGATGCCCCTAATGATGGCCCAGCGCGAGGTGGCGAGCAAACAGTCATTGGTCCCCAGAGGAGCTGCTCTGGGAGCCCCGGGTTCTGTGTGATTTCTGGCCTTCTTTGTGCTCAGTTCTAAACTTTTATTCTCTCCCACCTCCCTGGTCCACCTGCCCCTCTTTCCTTCTTTCTGCCGTTCTCAGTACAGCCTGCACTTGGAAAATCTTCAGTGCAACTTGCTCCTGTAAATTTAAACTACACAGCTAACTGAGCTTGGAGGAGGGATAGCTCCACAGCATGGCACTCGCTGGGATCCCTGTCGCTTCGAAATGGGGAGTGACTCCAAAGAGAGCATGAGACTTTTTTCTTTTTTTGAATTTTTAAAAAAGATTTTATTTATTTATTTGACAGAGAGAAACCCAGCAAGAGAGGGAACATAAGCAGGAGGAGTGGGAAAGGGAGTAGCAGGCTTCCCACTGAGCAGGGAGCCAGATGCAGGGCTCGATCCCAGGACCCAGGGATCATGACCTGAGCGGAAGGTGGACACTTAATGACTGAGCCACCCAGAAACCCTTTTTTTTTTTTTTTTAATTTAAAACAACCTTAACTATTATGAATTTAGTTCCAGAGTCATCAGGCCTCTAGCAAACAAGATATTCCTTCTTCCTTTGGATTCTGTGGCCTGCTAACAGGATCTCTGTCAAAGATCTGAAGCTCTAACGTAGCATCAGGTATCACATTGTGAGCTTTACTGCTGGTTACTTTTCAGGTCTTTGTATCTATGTTCCTGGATCCACTGAATGCCTTGAATTTGGCCCTATGCTAATGCTCGCTCAACAAAGATTTATTGAGTGGATTTACTGAATGAGTACTTGTGTTCATCGAAGAGTGAGTGAGTGATTCGTGTAGCTACAAAAACCACATTTCTGGAATGATGCATGCTGATTGCTAGTGACAGAGATGTATGTGGATGATGGGGTACTCGGGGAAAAGGGCATGGAATCCAGGTGCAGGGAGTATCAAGAAGAGGGGAGCCATTCCAGGGGAGGGGATGCTTGAGGTGGGTGGTGAAGGTGAAAAGTTAGATAATGTAAGACAGGGTGAAGGGGACACTTCGAGAGAGGGGACGGGAATACGCAAAGACATGGAGACATGCAACCGTGCAAGTCATTTCAGAAACTGTACTTATCTCATCAAAGGTGGGAGAGGCAGGGGGCAAGAGCCATATTATGCAAGACTGTGTACACTAACTGAAGAAGTTTAGATTTTCTCCTGAAATGTATGTTCAAAGAGCTGGATCAATCATCCCACTAGAAAAACAACAATGAAAAACGAGATTGGGAAGTACTCCCCAAAACATTCAAGGACCAGCTGGCTCTGACTGGCTATGGATCTTCTGTTCAGGAGAAGCTGATGTAGCAGGTAAGGTAATGTGTCCACGGTGAAGTTTTCCCGAAAGAAGGACATGGAAGGGTTAGGTCTCCTAGGCTTTGGAACCTGGCAGGAGTCAGGAAGAAGCCATCTCCTTGTTCTCCTTCTCTTCCTCTTGAGAGCACAGACCTGCTGGCAGCTTTTGGGTACCTTTTGCTTTCTTTTACATAAAACTGGTAAATCCCATCGATCTTATCTAGTCCAGCTGAGCATGCCAACCCACATTCCCAATATCTACACATGATATTACTAAGAGGTGTGCTTATCCACCCCCCTTTCTGAGATCTTTTGCTTGGCTCCTTCTCTCTGATTCCACTTCTGTTAGAGAAAACAGGGATAGGATAAAAAAGGAATGAGCTCCCAGAAAAGGTAATTCCTTGGCTCTTCCTGATTCTTTGAAATTGTTTTTTTCCCTTTTGCCAAACAGGAAGAGTCCCTTGGCTCTTCTGCAGGAAGGTAATACATCTAGTGGTTTCTCTAAATCCTTGAAACCTGGGGGGACGTGTGTATGTGCACATACGTGTTTGCATGTGCTTGCTGGTGGGGAGGGTAGATACCATCGTGACTAAAGGCTCTAAGTGGATGAGGGAGGGGATGCTAATGCTAGGAAAGCCTTCCTCCCTAATGGGGACTTCCCAGGTGGGCTAGTTGTGATGAGGACAACCCTTTAGGAAACTTCAGGAGACGGCTCTGTATCTGATTATTCCCCATCTCCTGGCTCAGGACCCAGTCCTTAAACATACCTAGGTCCTGGACAGCCTTTTTCTCTGTAAGTTGCTGTCTGGGTAACTAAATGCCCCCCATGCTAGAATCCCTGCCAAGTGTGATATGTACTAGGAGGAATCCTGCATCTCCCACAGGGCTGTGTCTTGGACCCCTACACGCCTTTGCCTCCTCCCTTAGATTACCGTGGAGAATGCTGATGCCTGCTAGCATGGACCAGCAGATGTGTTAGGCCAAGTTTGACTTCCACTTATCTAAGAAAGAAAACACAGGATCCAGAGGTCCAAGCTGCCAAAATGTGATTCTTAAGCGAGAGAGAGAGAGAGAGAGAGAGGAGATGGCTTTATGCTATGAGTTTTTGTAAACTGTAGGTAATCTTTTTGGTGTGCACGAAGAACAGGGACAGGGTGGTTAGAGCTCACATGGGCCACCATCTACAGCATGCATCCTCAAGTCTCAAACTGGAAATTTACATGTGAACTGGATGCTGGAGTGCACAGCCTGAATTATCTACTGTAGCAAAATTCCTCCAGTAGCATCTCTTTATCCAAACATTGAAATAGTCCATTGGCAGGAGTGTCAGGAAGAGAATGGCAGGAAAGAGTCTGCAATATTTAACTAGGAACTGGGTCTTAATGAATTAACCTCCTCTTAGGCAAAATTAACTCTAATTACACTTTCCCAAGTGCTTTGCCTCTACAGCAAACCCATTTAAAAAATATTTTCAGTCCTTGGGATGCCTGGGTGGCTCAGTTGGTTAAGCAGCTGCCTTCAGCTCAGGTCATGATCCCAGCATCCTGGGATGGAGTCCCACATCGGGCTCCTTGCTCGGCAGGGAGCCTGCTTCTCCCTCTGCCTCTGCCTGCCACTCTGTCTGCCTGTGCTCGCTCGCTCTCTCTCCCTCTCTCTCTGACACATAAATAAATTAAAAAAAAATTTTTCAATCCTTGAAACATATCTTATCTCACAGCGAGGTCACGGATTTTTTTTTTGTTTGTTTTTTGTTTTTTGTTAAGGTCGGTCTTTTCAAAAAATGTTTTGGAACCAGCTCCCAAGAACATTTAGGAGAGTTAGGGGTCTGGAGAAATGGAGACAAGTTTTTTCGTGAGCATAAGGGCTGGGCAGTCAGTTAGGGTCTCTCACTGGCCATGGCTTCACTCGGCTTCCTAAAATACAGGACTGAATTTGTTCCTCAGAAAGAGGACAAGTGACTGTGCCAAGAACTTTTGGGATCATTTATAAATCATACGATGCTGGTAGAGAATGCTAAAGAGAGTTTTATTAGGATATTAATTTCTCTAAGGAATATCAATATCAATATTCTAGATAGAATATTATCTAATACCTAACAGTCATTCAATGATATTACTAACTCAAGAGTTCTTACAACTTAAATTCTGATCATTTAGCCAATGAAGGAGAAATTAGCCCAACTATAAGTAAAGGTCTGCTAAACCAACAGGGTAGTGTCAAGATTTCATCCTTTAGGAATAAACTTTCTGGATCCTCAAAAACAGAAACTTCCATTACTCAGAAACACCGCCTGCAGGTTCCCTATATTATTGCTTAAACTGAACTCATTAATTTGTGGTAAGACCTTGTTCTGATGGTTTATATCCTGACTAAATTCTCTTTGTAACTTTGAAGGCTATAAAACTGCATTAAAAAGACCTTAATTCATATTTAGAAATTAAAGCAGACGAAAGCAGGTCAAATTCTTCCAAAGTGGTTAAGTTTGTTGTTATTATTATTTTTAAAATTTTACTGAAGTATAATTATATTAGTTTGAAGTATGCAACGTAATGGTTTTTTAACTGACTATAAATTGGGAGATAAAGTTGTCTGTTCTCAGGCTCCCAAATGGTTTAAGCGGACATCTGTATTAAGGTTATGTACTTCATAAACTGCTCACCCCTTTACCAGATGTATGTTTAGGGTAGCTTAGATATATTCCGAGTAACAACCTGAATGGATGATCCCTTTAGTCTTTTTAGTGCTGGTCTTTTCAGACCCAGGATTTTCTAATTTTAGAATTTTCCAGGGTCACAAAAGCCCAGGGCAAGCACTCTGCTGTAAACAAACAGGGTCTGTACCATCATTTACTGTTTGGGATCTACACGCACAGAATTCAGGAGGCCAGAGGCGGAGGAGAAGAGGAAAATTTATTTTGCTAATCTCTTGCCTATCCGGGAGACAAGATTTCCCTCCTCAGTTCTCCAAGGAAACAAAGGCCTCCAGCAGAGGGCGCTTTCAAGAATGGTGTGGAAGGATGGCTGGGTGTGCAGGCTCTCAGAAAAGTGTGAGGAGGGAATCTCACCCATCAAGACCCTTTCCCAAGGTAATCACACCCAACCCTGACTCCTCCCCCATTAGTAAGACGTCAATGATAACCATGATGCTTTAGAATTAGGTTGGTGGCTTTGCATTAATTTCTCAACTCACCTGATGATAATTTCCTGAATTTTCCAGAAGTATTGTTTCCATTTTTATAAACTTTAAGCAAGCCTGCACTATGCCCATTTAAGTCTACTTAAACAAACACTCTAGGATAGAAACAGATATAATAACAACATTCATAATCTCACTGTTGGAAAGGAAACTAATGGATTCCATTAACTTGAAATTCTTTCTTGCCTTCACAAATGAGTCACCTTATCTTTACAGAGCTGTCTGAAATACGCAGCCCTTAGAAAACAAACAAAAAAATCCCAAAGATTTCCAAATCTTATCTTCATTATATCTAACTCCAGATGAAAAAAAATTCAGGTCTATATCATTTCATTTCTAGGAATAAGCCTTTACTGGATAAAGATTCCTCACATACATAATTATCTTGTAAAGTTCTCAACCAAGTATTCTCATGTATCACTTCACCTAAATGACAAAGCAGAACGAAAAATTAAGGTAATCAAGTATTTTTTTTAACCATGCTTAGTAATACAGAAACGATTTCCTTTTCCAACTCTGTATCTCTGACTGACAGGAGTTACACATTCCGTGCTCCAGCACTCAGCATGAGCCACTGTCCTGCCGTCTACCGTCTAAAAATATTTACACCTTAGGAGGATGCTGCTACTTCACAAATCCACTAATGACCTAACGGTGAAGGGGCTGCGCACATTGACGTACAAACCACAGCCATCTGCTCAGAGGTTTGGGCACTGACACTTCTCTGCCCCAGAACTGCACCTTCGTCTTCAACACTGCAACAACCCAGCTCTCCTCAAGAGGGCAAGTGTTTGGGAGAACGACTAACTCCTCTAGCAAACAAGTGCTGGGAGAAGAGAAAAAAAAAAAAATCTAATCCTCAGGACATACATTCTCTATTGTACAACAGATGAATTCCTGTGACCACTATAAACAGTAATGTTGAAACAAACAGTGGGCAAGTCTGTGGACATGAAAGTTTTGGACACCATCTGGAAGGCTAACAAAGGGTTTTCCATGGAATCTGCGGCAGGAATACTGAACAGTGAAACCATGCTAATTCCTAAAGCAAATGCCTAAAAATGAACAAAGCTCTGTGAACCCTCTGCAGCCAGGCTTGGTCTCATTTTCCCGAGTCACAGAACCCGTTAAAGGAAAACAGACCTAATCCCATAATGATTTAAGAATTACAGCCCGGGGGACGCCTGGGTGGCTCAGTTGGTTAAGCAGCTGCCTTCGGCTCAGGTCATGATCCCAGAGGCCTGGGATCCTGGGATCGAGTCCCACATCGGGCTCCTTGCTCGGCAGGGAGCCTGCTTCTCCCTCTGCCTCTGCCTACCACTCTGTCTGCCTGTGCTTGCTCGCTCTCCCTCTCTCTCTGACAAATAATTTAAAAAAAAAAAAAAAAGAAGAATTACAGCCCGGGGGTGCCTGGGTGGCTCAGGGGGTTAAAGCCTCTGTCTTCGGCTCAGGTCATGATCCCAGGGTCCTGGGATCAAGTCCCGCATCAGGCTCTCTGCTCGGCAGGGAGCCTGCTTCCTCCTCTCTCTCTGCCTGCCTCTCTGCCTACTTGTGATCTCTGTCAATTAAATAAAGTCTTAAAAAAAAAAAAAAGGAATTACAGCCTGGACAGGAAAGAAATACAGGGCATTTACAAGCCTGGGCACCCTAAACATAATCTTGTGGTCAAACCAAGTTTAACTTCTTCTGTATCAACTTTTAGGCAAAATGAACGACCCTAGTGAGCTTGGGACAAAGGGGGGTGGGTTGGGGGGGCAGAACGAGAACAGAGTATACCAAACTGTCAGTGGTGAGACCTGGAGAAAGGAATTCCCCAGAGCCAGTGGGAGTTATGCATGAATAATGCCCGGTGGACTGAATCCTAAGGGATCTATGAGAGAGAAGAAAACTATGTGGGAGAACCTGAGACTATTAGACACTGCAGACTGGGGCCAGTAAGGTTCTCAGATCCACCAATGGGCACTGCAGTACTAATACTACAAACAGAAACGTGCACCCAAATTCACCATCTACTTGAATAAAATGTCGGTGTTACAAAAATGAGATCCGTATTAGTTACCTGGCAAGAAAGCTTCCTTTCCAGCTCAGGTACAGGAAAGCATGACAGTGACTATTTATGTGGGAAGAACACAAGTGAAACAATTTATTCGAATCCAGAAGGCCTACATATGATGAAACTTTCACAAGTAAACATAGTGGCTTTTGTAGCATTTCTCCTAAATTCCTTCCCCCATCAAGCTTCTTGAGAGACACAGTCCTAAGGTCTATTTTCAGTGCTCTTATGCACAAGGAGGATCCTGAAACGAGGGCAATAAATATCCTCACTTTAACTGTCATTAGGCTTTGGCCACTGCTAACTTCAAACTATAAAGTCAACTCCTTCCCCTCTGGCCACGTGAATATGATTGGCCTCGGCCTGTCTGCTCGGAGGAGCACACAGGGAGGGACTCCTTAAGTCCGGTTTCGGGCGCTGAGGGAAGCCAGTCCATCCCCACACTGATCCCGAACAACCTGGAGCTTTCCACCAGCCAGGGGCTGTTTCTCTTTCTGAAGTCTCTTGGGTGTCACCCGAAGGTTAATAAAACACCCGAAATTTTATCAGCTGCTTTTTCATGAGATGTTGGAAAGCAACCCTAATTTGTATTCCGGAGAGGAATGGCGGTTTTTCCTCACCAAAATAATTCTTCTCCCTCCTCTTCGAAAACACTTTTTAAAGTTTTCAAACTTTTATTTAAAAGTTAACTCGTGATGAACGCTCCACAGGCCGAAGAAATATTTGCTTCCAACGATGGTGATAGTTCATAGTTTATAAGGAAGCACACGCCATCAATTAAAGCTCCAGAGAAAAGATCCTAGTTCCTAACCTGTGCTTGCTGCCCTTTCCTTGCTGGCTAAGATGTGTTCACAATCACGCGCCCAGAGTTAAAAATTAATGTTCAGATCATGTTGGAATACATGTATGCAAACCCGCAGGAAAGTAAGTGCTGGTGGTGGGTGGGGGTGTGCGGGCGCGGAGGAGACAGGGGTGGTGTCATCGCTCCGCCGGAGGACAGCTTACCCAGAGCCGGCTCTTCCTCTGCTCCCACCCAGCACCCAAGGCAGCACCCGTCTTTCCCCTCCGCTGCTGGGTGACACTGTGTGAATGCAGGCGCCCTGCTGCCCCTGAGTCTCCGCGGAGCTCCTCCAGGCCGCGCGGGCCCCAGCCCTCCAGCCCCGAGGGCGGCCCGGCGAAGTCCCCGGTGCCCCGCGCAGCCCGCAGTCACCCCACGCCGCGCGCATCGGCCCTTTGTCCCGCTGCTGTCGGCGCCGCGCTCCCCGCGAGTTCCGCGGCGTCCCGAGCCCGCGCCCGCACTCACCCGCGCCGAGCAGCCCACGGGGGCTGCAGCTCACTGCGCCGCTCCGACAGGTGTGGGCGCCGGGAGGACGCGTGCGACTCCCATGCCTGCCCCGCGGCGCGACCGAGTGCGAGCCGGCGGGCGGGCGAGCGAGCGAGCAGCGCCGGCCGCGGGCGGGTCCGCCCCCCGCGCCTCCCGAGGCCCGCCCGCCCCGCCTCCCGCCTCGGGGAAGCCGCGCGCCCGCCGCCCCCACCCACCCCCCGTCCCCCGCCCCCACCCCTCGTCTAGGGCCAGAGCTGGGGGCCGCCAGCCCCGGGTTCCGCCGCCGTGCGGTCGGCGCAGGTGGGCCCCCGCGGCGCGTCGGCTCTCGCCGCTCTCGGCCTCTCAGCGCCAGCCCGCGCCGCTCTCGCCGAGGGCCCGCCTGGCCCGGGAGCCCGGCGCCTTCACCCTTACGGCCCGGCGCAGCCGCGGGGCTCGGCCGCAGCCTCTCGAGCGAGTCTCGGGCCTTCGCCACCCGCACGCAGCTGCCTGCGAGCGCAGACGGAGTGCTCCCCAGGGTCGCCCCCGGCCCCGCCTGGAACTGGGGACGCGGGCTACACCTGGGGCATGCGGAAACTCGGCAAACTAAAGAGTTGGGAGAACCCTGTGCACTTGAGTTTTTAGGGGATGACCGAGGTCCTTCCCGCTTCACCCAGTTTCTCAAGTGCCTCCGAGGAACGCAAAGCTGCGTTCGGGGGTCAGGACCACCAATGCTTTGCATCCCTTTCCGCACGCGCGGGGTGCGTGGGGCCCGGAGCACCGCAGGCCTTGGGCGCCTCTGAGTGCCGGGCCGGCTGCTGAACCCACCGCCCTGATCGGCTTTCTATAGGGGCACCAGCTGGTGGAGCCACCTCCTCGCCCAGCGGGCCTGCTTCCTTGAGTTCTCTCCTGGGAGTCCACAGTGCCGGGACAGGCCGGTGACTGCGCCATTTAAGATCTAGTGCTAGAGCTTTCCTCTTCTCTCCCAGTCCATCAGTACGTAACAGAGATGACGAGGATCCCCTTCTAGGAACCAGCTTTATACATCAACCGTTGCGGTGAAGAAGCGGCAGAAACCCGTTTTACAGATAAGTAACTGAAGTTTAGAGGGTTAATGACCTGTCCAGTGTACAGAGGCCACATTTTCTCTGTGGGGTCCGTTCTCTCATCAAAGCCCACTCTCAGAAAGGGAGGGTCTAACATACTCTTTCACACCAGGGTGTTAATGATACACCTAATGTGTTTGTGCCAGCAATTGATTTTAAATAGGAAAGCCCCAACATGTGCTGTTGCGTAGTGTTTCTCAGTGTGAGAGAAACCGATACCCTTCACTATTTTAAGGGCAAAATTTTCTCAAACCTCCCGGGTATTGGCTTAGTTTCTTTTATAATGTTACCTTACTATTTATAAACATTAAATCAGATACACATTTCTGTTACAGCTTATGAACAATTCTGGATAAAGCCAAAACAAATTTATAAATTAAATATAAAAATCCCTTCCCAGTACAGTAACGTTAAATTAGTAATGTTTACTCAACTACTGTTAGCATCATGTGGTACTGACTACCCAGATATGCATACATTTGAGCTCTGGGTGGCTCTCCTGCTCTCAGTATTGACACAGTTTTCTCACTTCTTTCTTCTGTTCCAGCAACCGCACCTTTGCTCACACCCTTTGTCATGATAACATTTGGCTTTCACTTGACTCTAATATATATAATGTATATATGTATAATATTATATGTGTTAACTTTGGTATTTTTTTTAAGATTTTTTATTCATTTGAGAGAGAGAACAGAGCAAGTGAGAAGGCAGAGGAAAAAGGGCAGAGGGAGAGGGATAATCAGAATCCCTGCTGAACAGGGAGCTGGACAGGACCCTGGGATCATGACCTGAGCCAAAGGCTTAACTGCACTACCCAGGCACCCCTACACTATTCCTTTCTTAATAGCATGAGGGGTAAAGTTATAGCTCTTGGCACCAAGGCGCAGCCCACATAGACACTGAAATCACAAGGCAGTTCTTGGTATTAGATGGTTATCCCAACGATCCAGAATGTGTTTGTATTCAATCTCTATGAAAACTACAAAGAAAAGTTAATTATGTATCTCCAAGGGTCCACAGCTCCCAACTGGAAAAACATCATTAAAAGCCAAATACCTTCCTTAATAGAGGAGCTGGAGTTGGAACTGGAAGGAGAGGATGAAGGGAGAGACTTCTCAACCATGCTTGAGTATCATTAGTTTTACCCCAATTCAAATATTTATTGAGCATCTGCTATATGCTCACCATGGTGGTAAGCACCAAATTAAAGAGATGGCCAGAGGAAGCCAGTACAGCAACATAATTAAGAGTGCACCAAGGCATTTAACTATGTGAGTACTATTCTGACTTCTGTCATTTATTAGCTGTGTAGCTTTTGGCTTAACCCTTCTGTGCCTCTGTTTACTCCTCTGTGAAATGGAGACTACCTCATTGGGTTGTTTCAAGAACTGAATGAATTAATACACATACAACGCTTAGCATACCGCCTGACACAGAGTAAGCCCTGAATAAATATTAGCCACAGTTACATCTGTTATTTGAGAAGAACAAGCCTTAGCTCTGCTTTGGAGCGGGCTCTTTCAGCGGACCCTAAACCCACATTGACATTCATGACTCCTTTGTCCTGATAGTTTAAAAAATTACATTTAACCAATTTGGGGAGCTAGGATGGCGGAAAATAAGATCATTATTCCCATCACTCAGAAAGAGAAACTGAGGCATGGAAGGACCCAGGAGCACATCCCTTCCTTATCACCACTCCCATAGCTCATATCAGGTCTGATGCTCCCTACCCAAGGAACATCTAACTACAGTTGATCCCCGTGAACTCAGGGCTTAAACAAGCACCACCCACTCCTGTTGTTTCCTGAGGCTGTCAAGAGTGAAATGAGAGGGATACTACATGGTTCTTAGGTTATCACGGTAATTGCTACAGGAATACAAGCAACAGATCTGTAGAGTGCCATGATCTCCAAGAGAAATGCCCTCCTGCTGAGCCTAGATATTTGTCTTTATGTATTTGATACACTCTCCAGTTCCAAAACAAAAGCAAAACCAGAAAAACCAAATCCCTCACTGCTTCTTAAGAACTCAGTTCAAATCCATGTTCATAATTGTCAAATACTTTTCATGGCCAGTTTTCAGGTGTCCAGTCGTCAAAAATGCATTCGGGAGGCACCTGGGTGGCTCAGTGGGTTAAGCCTCTGCCTTCGGCTCGGGTCATGATCTCAGGGTCCTGGGATCGAGCTCCGCTCCTCCCGGCTCTCTGCTCAGCAGAGAGCCTGCTTCCCACTCCTTCTCCACCTGCCTCTCTGCCTACTTGTGATCACTCTATCTCTGTCAAATAAGTAAATTAAAAATCTTTTTAAAAAATGCATTCAGGGCAAGTCCCCGTGTTTCCTGAGTGCTCACTCTGTATAAGGTGACTGTGAGAGAGAGCAAGAAGAGCAGATCTCCCTCACCTCAAGGAAGGTATGCTGTGGATATTAACAAGCTAACAAACAAACAAAAAATCAAATACAGGAACAAGTGAGATACAGACTGGATCAGACTCCAGCTAGAGAACACAGAAGAGGCAATCATTAATTCCCACTCTGGCTTCCAAGAAGTGATGGAGTTTGAGGTGGAGCTCAAAGGCTTTAGCAAGCCTTTATCTCCTTGAGAGAAGTTAATAAACTTTATCTCATTGAGAGAAGTTAATAAACTTCATCTCATTGAGTGCCTTCACTGTGTAAATGAGCGAATCAGTGGATGAATGAGGGGGCAGAACCAGCACTGGATTGTAATAATTATAACTATTGTTTATTGAATACATACTATGTGCCAAGTAGTGTGAAAGAAACTTTACTGCATGTAATCTTCAAGACAAACAGAAAAAAATTGAGATAGGATTATCCTCATTTTGCAGGTGAGGAGAATGAGGTCCAGAGCAGATCACTAAGACACCCACTGTTACACTACCGAGTAACACCGATGGGACTTCTGCCCAATCTGTCCTACTCTTTCATCAACTTTTCCACTCATCATGTTTTAAAAAATCTTTTTAGAAAGTTTTAACTCTTGCAGTTAAAAAATCAGTCAAAGTCATATCAACCTTTAGGGACAAACCTTGGGGTATTTAAAATAACGTTTGGAAAACTGAACTACATTTCTAATTGCCAGCATTACGCTTTGTTCTTGGTAGAAATCATCTTTTTTTTTTTTCCTTCTGTTTATGTCCCAATTATAAACCCTAGCCATACTGACTTCTGTGGCAGTACATTGATCTCAAAGAAAAGTCAAGGTCTTCTGCAAGAGAATCAGGATTCTTCGTGGCAGCTGATAAATTCCTTTCCAGCATGTCTGAGCTTCATCAGTTCATATTCAGGCATTACATCCGCCCCCAATCACAGACACACCTTATTGGTAGGAAAAACTGCGGCTTTGCAGTACAGGGTATCTGCTAGTTAGAATCTGGTCTCCAGTGAACTGGCCGACTCTTTTTCTCATGGTGTTGTGCTGCTTCCCCGACCTGCCTTTTCTTGAGCTTACAATGAGGAGGTTGAATCCGCTGCTGATGTCTCTCCAGCACTAAACATCCTTTGGATTCTATCTTTCTTTTGTTCCTATTGTGCAATCACTAAGTAATGTCCTGTTAAATGACCTTAGAGCAGCAGACGAGATGACTGAACGCAGGTAGGTGAGAAACCCAAGGCTATCTCTAAACCTAAACAGCTAAATACTGTTTTGAAGGCTATTTTTTTCCTGAGGCTGAGCCCTGTAATCAGCTTCAACAATTTAAGTCAGTTCGAAGGTTATCAATGAGGATTATTTCTAAGGGGATACATTTACATACTTAAAAATCATTTCCATGTGGTTTCTTTCGTGATAATGTGGCTTCTTCTGTGGTGTACAGTATGGGTCCAGAAGTTTACTGGGTTAAGTAGGGCTCTCAGCTCCATGTAGTGAGTAAAGAGAGTTGAAATGAGAGGCAATACAGGAGGTCAGCGGTGGGGTTGGGGTGTGAGTCTGGGGGCATTCTAAACCTGTCTATGTGACCTTGGGTAAATCAGCTCACTTACCAGCCTTATTTCTCATCTGTAAAAAGAGAGCCTAGATCACCTGCTCTGGCAGCCTTTGGGTCTATGACATCGTAATCCTCGCAGGAGGGAGGATGTATGTATTCTGTGATGGTCGGACACACCTACCATGGGATCCTGGCATAGCAAAGAATATGGAACTCTGGAGTCAGATTCTCTTGGATCCAGTTTAGAATTCATTTAGTGTCTGGGTGATATGGGCAAGTATATGAGTTTCTGTGCCTCATTTTTCTCATCTGTGCTCTGGGGCTAATTTAGGACTATTGTAAAGACTCAGTACAAAGCACATGGTATAGGACTCAGCACAAAATAAATTCTAAACTGAACTTACTTATTACTACTACTACTGCTGCTACTGCTACTACTATTGTGAATGTTCAATAAATGTTATAAATGTTTTACAATTTGTTGAATGAATGAATGAGTCAGTCAATCAATCATCAATCAATCAATCATATTGGTATAGCATCAATGCTAAAATGTTTAATGCAGGCTTTGTAAGAAGAAATGGTCTTGGGACTCCTGTTAAACAACTCTCAAGGCTTTCTGTCTTAACTCTGGTCTGTAGCAACAGAGAGATTCTTGGAACTGAAATTAGGAGAAATTATAGATTCAAATGGGAGTCAGGGTTATATTTTTTAGTGTCCTCTTCCAAGCTCCTCTGTGGTATTATCAGTTATTTATTCCACAAACATCTACTGAACCACTGATATTACCAGGTCTGTATGTTTGCCAGTGTTCTGGAGAGCAAAACCACATTTTTTCTTTGTGATGGTGGATTTAAAATCTTGCATGGTAAAAAAATAAAACCACAATAAACTCCTGTAATTAGCTGTAGTTTTTTGAAAAGCCAGCAAAAGAACCACTTTAAAAAATCTTTATAGCATTTAATAAAACAAATGTATTTGTATTGCACTTAAAACTTTGTTAAAATTCCTCTTTTTGTTAAATTTAGATTACTCATTTTAAGTGTTTAGAAATATAAGCACACTCTGAATATAAATATGCAAAAGATTAATATATAAAGTAGTTGTAGAGTTAAATTGCCACAGTGGTACACATGGTGCCCTTTAAAAAAAAAAAGGTGCACAGCAAAGAAAAGCTTTACTCTAATCCTACTTAAAACAATATAGCAATTTAAAATTATCAGGAAGAAAAACAGGCTTTGGCACTAGCAATTTCCTGTAAACCGTGGGCACCATTCTAAACTGAAAAATTAGAAACATTTTGAAGTAACTATGTGTTTTTCATTTTCTCTGGTCCAATTCAAAAAGTCTCCAGAGGCCAGCCCTGGGCTTCTCTGATGTCCTCCAACTTGACTACTGGATCTCATGAACAAGAGCAAAAGGGAAAATAAAGGGTTTTTTTTCTTCCTGTAATTTAAGGAGAAACAGCAGAACCACTGGCTTTGAAAAAGACATTAATAATCTTTTGATATTATCTTTACATTCATGTAATGCAATTTTCTCCCAAATCTCTGTGACGTTAAAGGCATTGGAGGGGGGATTATTTTGTTTTTATGTTTATATTTATCCATAAATCCCGGATGTTCTCTTTTCTGTCTTATAAGGAGCAAGCTTTTATGTGGTTAAATATGGGGTCTGGATACTAAAAATCAAGGTCTTTTAAGAGTTTTCTTCTTTTTCCTCTGGCAAATGTTACTTGTCCTTCAAATTCAAATATCAACTCTTTTCTGAAGTTTTCCAGATCCTTCATTGCTAGATATGTAAATTCATCCTCTATGCTTTTAGAGAATCGTATTGACATATCTTAAATTGTAACTACAGCTGACCTTGAAACAACACTGGTTTGAACTGTGTGGATCCACTTATGTGTAGATTTTTTTCAATGAACACAGTACAGTACTGTGATGGGGCACCTCATAACCCGGGCATTGCCCAAGGGCCAACTGTACATATGTACATGTTCAACCTCAAGGGGTCCTGAGCTCCCTATCAGCAGGAACTCTGTCTTGTTTTTCTTTCTTGTCTCTGTGGTTTTCCTCGATAGTCTAGCAGAGAGCCTGGCTCCCAGGAGAGGCTCAACTGATTTTTATTAACAAATGATTGAACAAATTAAGAAGTGAAATTCTAATCTGCTTAAAATATCAGGTCTGAGATAATTTGGCTTGCCTGTCACTAAAACCAGGACACATTGTATGTACCATTTGTACCACGAGGGCTCCAGTGTTTTCCGGGATATAAGGCTGAATTTCTGTTTAATGCCCTTCCACCAATCCTACCTTACAGGGAAATGTCAAAATAACAAATCTAATGTCCGCTTGGCTGCTTGCTACATTTCACAACTCATTTTATGGCTACATGATGGTGTTCTAGGTTATTTGCTCACAATTTGTAATATTCTCATTAACTTTTTGCACAACACTTTGGAATATGCTCTGAATTCTGGCTGCCACAGTGCGTTCTGAAATGGTCTGCCGGGGACTCCTACAGGATTGTAGAATCTTATTTCCCAAACTTTATTTTCTCCCACACCTCTAGAAAATGTTAGAATAGGTTGTCCATGAAAAAGAAAAAGTCAAACATGCATATTAGCCTTTCAAATGCTCTGAAAAGTCCTGAGTGGAGAAACCTGGTTAAGCTCCTTTAGATCAAAGTTATCCAATCTTATTTGACTGCGGACTCTTTTTTTTTTTTTCAATATGATAGAACATTCATGGAACAGTAGACTTCCCTAGGATATATTTTGAGAAACACTATCCATAAAGTTGCTCCTATTCTGGTACTAAACTACTTCTGTTCTCAAAATGTGGTTTGTGCTTTTGTTTGCATTTGAAACTCTGTTCTTTATATCCACTTGTTTCAATTCCACTCATATATCAAAAATCTAACACAATGGCTCATCCTCTACAAAGTACTTTTGTTGGTCTTTGAATTTTCCATAACACTTTCTACAACTTTCTTATGGCTCTTTTAATTTTATTATTTTTTAAGATTTTATTTACTTATTTGAGAGAGAGACAGAGATAGCACAAGCAGGGACAGGAGAGAGAATAGCAGGCTCCCCTCTGAGCAGGGATCCCAAGAACCTGGGAGACACTCAACCAGCTGAGCCATGGACGTCCCAATTTTATTTCTTTCACTATCTGTTTACCTTTCTTCTCCCCAACACTGACTATTTGGGGTTTGAATCTCTGATCTGCATTCCTTTTGCTGGATGTATCAGTTGGTCTCAACAGGAACATAATTTGCCCCTGATTGGTTCAAATGAAGAGACTTCATGAAGTAGCTACTTGTAGAGGTGAGAACAGGGTTGAGGGAGGAGACAAGGACAGAGAGTACCCAAGTCTAGTAACAAGGAGATGCCATCACTGCTGTTCAGGTGGGAGGTCGGGGAAGAAATGCTGTAGCCCCAAGGGGAGGACATGTTAGATGGGACCTATTGCTAGAGCTGCATGGTCCAGAGAGGTTGTAGCCGCTGCAAGGATCCGACATGGGGGTGGGATGGAGTGAGACAGAAACATCCCGACCTCTTCTCCTCCTACCCTCTGATCCCTGGAGCCTGCCAAAGTCAGCTCACAGGGGAGCTGGGCTGTGGTGTGAGCAAGGCTCAGCCTCACAGGCACTGAGCAGGGTGGCGGAGGGTGCAGAATGGCCGAGAAGAGCCAACACACTGGGAAAGCCAATGTTTCTTCATTTACAAAATAGAGTAGTGGCAGTCCTTTCTTCACGGGATCATAGTGAGGATTAAATTAGAAAACGTGTCAAAACAGTAACATGTTCTCTCGTGCCTGGTTCTTTGGTCAGGTTAGCTACTTAGCATTATTATTATTATTTATTCTAATAGCTCTATGGATAGCGACTAGTATAAAAGCTAGTTGAGGAAGATAGCCCATGTTGGTTACTTTGTACCCTTAACACGGCCAGAGGAAAACCCCATTTATTATAGCAAGGCCTCAAATGGATGGTATTGTACAGGTGACAGGGAGCCTTTTTGAATGGAGGAGACGAGAGGGAAGCTAGTTGGGCTGTTCTGAGTGACATCATCAGCCAATCTGACCTTGAAAACTGACAACAAAAAGCTAAATTTGAGACTTATTTTTAGTTTTTGGCCAATTGTTTGGCATTTCTTAGACACCGTCTTTGGCCTCTGGTTTTTCTTCCCCTCAACAGAAAGGAGAGTTATTACAAACCAAGCCAGCTCCCCCGGAGCAGCCCTCCACAGCCATGCCTGGGAATGGTAGCAATTTCCCACGTTTTGAGAGCAAAGTCAGGATGGCCAGCCCCAAGGTAAAGCAGAAGGGTTTGTGTCTAGAGAGCCCCAGTTTGCTTCCTGTTCTTTCAGATCCGTAACCTGTTTTATTTCAAACACAGGATCACCTGGCTCCTGCTGCCCTTGGTACACAGATTAGGGAAACCACAAGAATAGCCGCCCTTGTTCTTTTCACTTCAAAGCCTGCAGAAGGCTGTGAAGGGCTCGCCCTCTGCCCAACCAGGGAGACCAATTCCAGAGAAAGCCTTTCATGTGAGCCTGGGGGTGGGGTGGGGAACTTACCCACAGGAAGGCAAGTGGCTTTCCCAGCCGGTGGCCGCACAGGTGACCTCGGCCTCGGCTCATGCTCTTGGAGGAAGTGCAAGTTCAGAGTCTCTCCAGAGCCTGTCGTCCTGACAGAGTAATGAAGGTCACGCTGGGAGGAGATTCCCGTACTGACACCAGCAGCTGCAGGTAGGGACTTCCTTCAAGGAGGAGTGACTTTTTATCCGGGTTTCCGGTAGACTAAAATTAGTGAGAAGAACACTCAGCCCCTAGATCCTGTGGCATCCGTAAGTAGTTGTTCACGGTATCATCCCTGTGCCTGAAAAATCAAGACATGAACCGACACTATTAATAAGCGGCTCTGAAGTCACTATGCCCCCGAACCTCACATTCTCCTCGTGGACCTAAGCGTGGGACCTCGGGCTTTTCCTAGGGCACACAGATGTTTTGTCTCTTCACTCAAGGCTGGCAGAGGCCCTAATTGGACAACTGTGTATAGTCAGAGCAGGGACAGACTCTCCGGATAAGTGGGACCACTCCATCAAACAGAGGGATCTTAGGTAACAGAGAGGTTTGGGGATTATGCTGCCAATAAAAATTAGCTCTTACCATGCCACGTGGCACCAGTCATTCCAAGATGTGCGATATTTTTTGTTTTAATGTTAAAATGAAAAAGGCACTCGGCTCTAATCCGGGAAGACCCAGGAAGGCCCAGCCCATCCTAAACTACTGTGTAGTTTATAAATAGCATATCGGTAAATTAAGGTGACTCTAGCTACCTTTCCGTTCAGGACAAGAGATGGCAAGGTCTCTCCCTCTTTCTCTTTTTCTAACAGTGCAAGAAAATCGAACTATTAAATCCTTAAAACCTTTTCTGCAGGAAAATTAAAAACAAATAAATGACAAGTCTTTGATTTGTTAGACTACTCTTTGAAGAGTTGATTGCTGACTTCAAGGCAAATTCCAATGTTGGTAGCAGCCCCCCACCCTCAGCTCCAATAGTGAGTTTATTATCAACGCTTTCATCCCCTGCCCAATGATCTCAAAGCTTCAGGGAAATGAGGTTCACTCAGAGGTTGGGTTTTCTTGATCTAAGCTTGATAGGAATCAACCTTTGTACTTACTCTAATCCCTGCCCGACTAGAGAAGAAAGGAGGAGTGAACCAATAAAGTTGTTTTGTGTAAAATTATGGTTTAAAAAATATTTTTTGGGAGGCACCTCGGTAGCTCAGTAGGTTGAGTGTTCAACTCTTGATTTTGGCTAAGGTCATGATCTCGGGGTCGTGAGATCAAGCCCCACATCAAGTGTGGAGCCTGCTCAAGATTTTCTTCTCTTCTTCTCCCTCTGCTCACTCTTCCTCTTTCTAAAAATATGTGTGTGATGTGTGTGTGTGTGTGTGTGTGTGTGTGTGTATGTATATATATATATATATGTTTTTTTCCCCGGGGTGGGGGCACCTAAGTGGCTCAGTTGGTTAAACATCTGATTCTTGACATCTTAAAGTGGTGAGATTGAGTCACGTGTCAGGCTCCACGCTGGGGTTATGATGCTGGTATGGTTAGAGTTCATCTTAACGGTAATGGCTATTTGTTGTCTACCATGCACCAGACACTTCCCACTACTTATTGCATCAGACTAAATAACCCTCAAGTTACAAATAGTTAATATTCCTAGTTTAAACCCAGGACTCTCTACCCCAAATCTTTATATCATAAAGTTTCCCATATTGTTTGTGTTGGGATGATTTCAGGTGCAAGTAATGGAAAACCCTGACTCATCCTGGTTTAAAAGATAAGGAGACTGATTACCTCACATATCAAGAAGATCTAGCATAGGGTGGCTCCAGGTGAGTGGCACTCTGCTTCTCTTGGCTTGACCCTCTTCTGCATTGTCTCTATCCTCAGGCTTGTGGCAAGATAGGGGGAGAAATAACAAGGAGCCTTCATATACAATTATATTCAGGAGAACAAAAAAGGGGGGCTTCTCTTCCTATGTCTCCCTTTTGGGAGCAAGAAATTTATGCCACTCTCTAGGCCTCTCCTCATACGGCAATGGTCAGAATCAATGGCCATAAGGCCTTTATTCTCAGGGGAATGAGTTGCTTTAGTTAGCCTGAGATAAGCAACATGGGCTAATTGCAAGAGCGCTGGATGAGGGGTCAAACATCTTGGCTTGAGGTCCTGGTTCTATCATCTACTTAGTTATGGAAATTGCTGGTTGCTTAGCCTTTCTTAGATCTTACCTTTTTCTTGTTAGTAAACAGGGCTAATGGTTCTTATCCTACTAATCTTATAGGTTGTGATATAGGAATGGAGTAATGTCCATGGAAGCATTTTGCAAACCGAAACACACTACTTAGATGCATAGTATTGTGTCTATTAACATGGTTCAAATGTTGGCCATAGGACACTTTCTCAATTACACTCATATGTGGGGCTTGATCATCATCAAGATGATAATTTGGAATTTTTAAGGTTTTGCCAAAGAGTTACCTAAATTTTACTTTTCTGCTGGAAATTTTTTAAAAGATTTTATATATTTGGGAAAGACAGTGAGAAAGAGAGAATGAGATGGGGGAGGGCCAGAGGGAGAAGAAGACCCCCCACTGAACAGGGAGCCCCATGCGGGACTCCATCCTGGGACTCCAGGATCATCACCTGAACCCAAGGCAGATGCTTAACCTACTGAGCCACCCAGGCACACTCTGCTGGAAAATTAATAGTGCAAAATAGGCAAAAGTGAAATGTAGTACTTAAGAAAACCAAATTTTAAGCACCCTCATAAACACCAATAGTATCTATTTATACATGGATAGGTTATTTATAGGTTATTTTTCATATTTGCTAAAAAGCAAGTTTCCTAAGAATCTATTAAACAACCTTCCTCATTCCTTTATTTATTTATACCAGATTCAATAAACATATGTGGACTATTACGATGGGAGGAAGGGACAGGGATGCACACAAAAGTAAATCCCAAGCAGACCCTATCTGAAGGAGGGTAGCTCTCTAGGATGGAAAAATTCTGGAGAGAAGACTAGACAGAACATATCCTATAATACTAGATACGTAGAATATAAATAGAAATAGAAAGATACGTAGAAAGGTAAGAGGAAGTGAGAGGTAAAGTCCTAAGGATTGAAGAGATAAGAGGATTGACATGGTTCCCAGCCGTGGGGTGAGGGAAGGCTTAGGACAAGGTGTCATTTGACGAGGGAGTTGGGAGTTTTGGACATGGGAATAGCAAGTTCATCTTGGCTCAACCTCAAACTTGCTCTGAGGACTTCGCTATCCAACCAGAATACACAATCCTTCAGTACAAATAGCACAGAACTATAGTAGAAATAAAAGTTGGGAAGATAGACATTGCACTTAGATTATGGAGGGATTGGAAATGTCAGACTGAAGAATCTGGCCTTTATTCAGTAGGTGTGAGATAACAGAAAATATATATACTGGCCTCTGCCCCCGGTTTCTGGAACAGAGCTCCTAAACCACTTGTAATTTCCTAAGTAAGAAGAGTACTAGGAGCATCTTTTGTTCTGTTTGGTCTTGGACCTCAGCTCCTGACACAGGGTTGCTGAAACCCTTATAATTTCCTGGGCAATAGGAGTGTCTTTCGTTCTTATGAGGTGACTCTGGGTGGGCTTCAGAATGGCTCCTGGATGAGGGCTGGTGGCCAGGAAGACCAAGTCATGATTAGAAATGTGGCATTTTTAGCCCCCTATTCTCATGAGAAAAGAGAAGGGCTGGAAACTGAGTTCATAATTGGTCATGCCTGCATGATGACGCCTCCATAAAATACAAAAAGTATGGGGTTCAAAGACCTTTCAGATTGGTGAACACATCCATATACTTGAGAATGGCCCACCCCAATTCCACGGGGACAGAAGCTACTGCACTCGGGACCCTCCCAGACCTTGCCCTATGTATGCCTACATATGCCTATGCATGGCTGTTCATCTGTGTCCTTTATTATATCCTTTAATACACGAGTAAGAGTAAATGTTATCTTGAGTTCTGTGAGCCACTCTACCAAATTAATCAACCTTGAGATGGAGGTGGAGGAAACCTTGGGGACCTATTTGCCATTGGCATCAAAATGGGGGTGGTAGTTTTGTAGGACTCAGCCCTTAACCTGTGGGATCTAACAGTATTACCTGGTAGACAGTGTCAGAATTATATTAAATTGCAGGACACCCAGCTGGTGTCATGGCAAACAGCGTGGTGGGGGGAAACCCCTCTTCCCACAGTTGCAGAGGTGTCAGAGGTGAAGTGTTCCCTCTGAGTAGTAAAGGAGACACACAGGATGTTGGGGGTGGGGGGTGCGGTAAGACTGGGTTTGTTTTAATTCAATTGGCAGTGGAGAGTCAGTAAAGGTTTTTAGGCAGTGGAGTGGGAGTCTTCATTAAAACTGCTTTTTGAGGATTAATGGGGCAGCTTCTGGGAAGATAGAAGGAGAGAAAGCAGAGGTTAAGGGACAGACTAAGAGTCTGCATGTTCAAGTAAGAGGTCATGAGAACCTAAACTAGATGACGAGCATAGGGATGGGGATAAACCAATGAATATGAGATCTTTTGGATGGAGAAATCAGAGTTCTTGGTAATTGATAGAAAGACCAGTTGGGAAGCGAAGACTTAAGAGTCTTTCATTTGCAAATGACAAAACATCTACCCAAATTTGCCTAAGTGAAGAAGTGAATTTACCCATTCACTTAACTTTTCAGTACTGAAAATAGGTGTACTGTATCCTCAGCAACAGTTGGGTCCCAGGGCTCCCATGACATCAGTCAGGACTTTGGCCTCCCTACCGGTCAGTTTTACTTCTGTGCTGATTTCACTTTATGGCAAGCCCCAGAAGCTACTAATTTATATTGCTTGATGATTAAATGTGGTGGAAGAGAGACAGAGCTTGTCTTCCCCATCAGTTCCAACAAACATCCTGGACCGGCCTCCCATTGCACATTCCTAAAGCAATCCCTCTGCTCTAAGAGATCCCTGCAGGTTGGCTTAGAACTATATCTGGTCTTTTATTTTCTGTTAGTATTTTTAATAATTTGTTCATGAAGACAGCCTAACTGTAGGCCACTATAAAACACTGCTCTGTGGCCAAAGTTAAGTATCATTCTGATGAATTCTTGCTAACTTTAAAAAGATACTGTGATGGCTTAGAGCAGTGATGGCTCCTCATTCCATTTCACCAACTGCAATAATTTTCGCAGGCAAGTTGCTTGAGAATCTGGCACATAGCTGAGCTCATAAAATGCGTAAAACCAAGACCATTTCTAGGGCAGTATTCAAACTGGGCAGTAGAAATGGTACATAAGTGCCAAAGGGAGTTCAAGTCTGGAAAAGAGGGGAGAGTTGTTGGAGAGGGCTGGACAGAGAACAAACCATTGGCCTAAGTCTTGAACCAAGAATAAGCTTTATTTCAGAACCACCTAGGCAGAGCATTGAATGCCAGCCAGATGTTGTCAAGTCATTTGTATTCCATTTGAAGTGGAGTAATGGCTCTAAAATAACCCGGGGCTATCTGCCTGAACTGAGCAGTTTTCATTTTACCTAGTACAGGTGATGTCTAAACAGTGTTTAAAAATAAAAATTTTACAAAGTGTTTAAGTATACTACGAAAGCATACCCCTTTCAGAAAACCCCCAAGGACATGGCTCTGGTAAAGAAAAGGCTCATTCTGTGAAGTGAACAGATCAACCTGTAAAGTGAATCTCTCTCCCCCACGCTGAAGGATGTAGATCCGTTTTCACAGAACGTACTTCCTTCAAAGTCAGGTATGTACACCTACCCTGCATTATGAAAAAATGATGAATCCCATTATGAGATTTTAAATTTGGGGTCTGTTTTTATGATGTAGGAAAAACATCAATTTGAAAAGTGTTAAAGGCAGAAACACTGCCTGAATTAAGTTGTTAGCAAAAAACAAAAACAAAAACAAACAGGTGCCTGGGTGGCTCAGTCGTTGGGCATCTGACTTCAGTTTAGGTCAGGATCACAGAGTCCTGGGATCAAGCTGGCACTGGGCTCCCTGCTCAGCAGGAAGCCTGCTTCTCCCTCTCCCACTTCTTGTGTTCCCTGCTAGTGTTCCCTCTCTTGCTGTGTCTCTCTCTGTCAAATGAATAAATAAAATCTTTAAAAACAAGCAAACAAAATACACATACATACACACAAAAACAAAAAAACCCACACTGTACATTTTTAAACATATGGCAAAGCTACTCTTCCAGCTTTCCAGAATGATCATCATCCTGCTGATGCAAATTATTGTAACATATAATTTGGAATGAGATCAAAAGTTTGAAAATGAGAAAAGACAATTCTGGTGGAACACTGGATTTTTGATTCTGCAAAGCAGACCCATGCCCTGGTCTGGCCAGGGCCCATCACTCTTCTAACCCCCAACAGGCCCTATGGGGCTGTGGGCTTGCAGCAATATGGCAGCTTGATTTGCAAAGCCCAGGAGCCTCTTGGCCTTCATTTGACTGTTAAGGATCTTCAAAAGAAGCACAGGTATTAACAACAATGCTGAGAGAAGACCCTGTTTGGGAGAGAATCATTTTTTCCTAATTTTGTAGCTTTCCAACTGGGGCCTGAGAAGACTGGAGGCAGCTGGAAAGGGAAAGATGATTTTAATGATCTGTATTCCCTTCTTTTATTTAAGTGTCCCCCACCCCAAGAAATGAAAAGAAGGGACCAGAGAAAGAGCTTGCATTTGGCCCCCTGTACTCAGCATAATGCCTGACACATAGTACACACTCAGTAACAATCTGCTGAATAGGTGAGCGAACGACTGAGTGATTGGGTGAGTGGGGGGGTAGGTTATGAAAAGTGCCCTCAGTGTGATTTTTCGGGGAGTGGCTTATAGTCAAGCTTTCCATAGGGTCACAGGATGGAGTCTGTCATTTTGGTTCCTGATTGGCTGAGAGACAAGGAATTATGCAGAAAACTTACTCATCTTAATCATCTTGAATCTTATGAGGACCGGCAACTCCTTTCCAGACTTCTGGAAAATCCTCAAACTCTTTTCCCACAGAAGACAAATTCTGGGAAAAGGAATTTAGGCGCCAAAGTCCATAATCAGAAGCAAAGGTCCAACCCTCTGTTGAATGTACAACATTTCACTCATGTTAAGGTTGGAGAAATTGTTGATGATTTCACAATCTCTGGTTCCAGAAAACCAGAGAAGCTGTTGGAGGTCCAATGCCAAGATGATAGCCCCACTCCCCCAGTCTGAAAGGTAAGGCTCTGGAGGGCGGGAAATACAAGAGGGGACCTTCCCGATGCCCCTTAGAATGCTTGGGTTGACTTCAGACCTCTGTGAATCTGCACATGGGCCATGAAGAGCTAACCAGGACAATGCCTTCTCTTCACTTTCTCAGCACTCAATATTTTTATTTTTGTGGACGGTCGGTTCGCAACTTCTAGTTTTGTCATGAGGTTTGAACATCGGGAATCCAAAAATCTTGAAGAAAGGAAAAACAGGAGGAAAAAGGCAGAGGTATTTCAAGAATCAAAATGAGTTTGACCCATACCGAAAGACCTTAACTAGAGCATGGGAAAGAACATTCCAAAGCAAGTCTCGGGCACGCGCGTGTGTCTGTGTGTGTGTGTGTGTGTGTGTGTGTGTAGGAGGGACAGGGAGATTGGGAATGAATTTCTGAAGGCCTCTTTCTAGTCTGGTTCACATGGAACTATAGGAGGGACACATATCCTTTTGGAAACAGTGGCTTAATGATGAAGGTCCACAGAGCCCCTATGTCTTTGCCTTGAAAGCTTGTTTGCTTTAGCAGTTTAGTAACCTGAGCCTACACCTGGTATCCATGGACTTTTTTCTCATGCAGTGTTCAGGGCCCCTCTTCGGGTATTAGGAGCTTATGAGCTCTGCTTATTCCTTGATCGCCAGTTGGTGACGCAGTTGGCCTTTTAAACCCCCCATCCCAAGACCAATGTCTCCTACTGAGTCCCTGAGAGTCCCTTCCCAGTCCTCTTGTCCTTATTGTCCCCAAAGAGGCAGACAGGAGCTCATGCAGAGTTTTAAGTGTTTTACTGTTAATCACTCCAACAGAGTTTCTCAGTGCTCAGGGGACCGTCATGAGAATTATGGGAACTGTTTGTTTGAAACTCCCAAAACTGTTCTAATAATATTCTGTCTCTTGATCTAGTTGTTGGGTGCATGGGTATATCCAGATGGTGAAAATTCAATAAGCTATACACTTACGGTATGCATAATTTTCTGGTTGCACCTTATATTCCAGTAAAGCACTTCCAAAAAACACCCAAACCAAATGAATCAGAATCACAGGGGTTTGGGGCCTGGGAATATGCATTCTTACTAAACTCCTCAAATGATTCTGAGGGCCTTGGTGCTGAAAGAAAATAAACAAAAGATAAATCACAAATATTCAAAGACTATTATACCAGTGCTCATGAATTGTGTTTCCTGGCCTTTTTCATCTACTCATTCATGAATGTCTATTCCCTGAGTGATTGTTATAGGGTCCAGGGTGATGGACTGCCCCTCTTGCTGTTGAAGGGCCCTACTGGACCTAGGTACCATCTGTGCCCTGAGGGAGCTCCCTGCCTCCAGGAGGAGATGGTGAGCTAAGTGTCCTGAGGCAGGCCACTTAGCCCTAAGGGAGGGAAAGCCCAGGGTGATCTGCGAGCCTTGGGAGAACCACCAACCATAACCCTTGTAGGTGGTCACTACAGATCACACAGATTCAAGGCCTGAATCCTAGAATGGCATGGCCTTTCTCCCCTCCCACGGAGGGCACCACTTCCTCTCTCCATCTTCCGGGATGGCCCCATCCCCCTGCACTGGGACTGGAGGACAGGCAGGGAGAAAAAGTGTAGTCAAAAAAGGTCTCACACTGTTATGAGGTTTAAAGCACAGGCTCTAGAGCCAGGGTCCCTCACACTTCCCAGCTCATCTGCTTCGTCACTGTGCCAATGATCACTAGAGTACCTACACAGTGGTCTCATTTACTTCTAGGTGTGGTTACTAGGGAGAGGGAGTGGACTGTTATCCCCTTATCTGCTATCTGCTCATAAGGGCGGCTGGTATACAGCTAGTGCTGTACAAGTGTTAGCTATTGTGACTGTTATTGTTGTTGTCGTTATTACTATTTATTCTCAGATGTCAAAGCTGACCTTGAGTGGATTAATTTACATTCCTGAGAACTTTCAGACAGGGTGACACCCATCTCCATGGGATCAGGCCACCTACTGGAATGATCCCCTTGGGGCAATTCCTCCCAGCTTGTAAGCAAATGAGCCAAACAGAAAAATGCTTAATTCAAACAAAACAAAAGCTTGATGATTTAACAGGAGGAGGAAGGGAAAAATATCAGTCACAGCCTTGTAAGTGCCCTTCCCACAGGCTGTCTCCCCATGCTGGGGTGGAGGCAGCTTTCTTGCACCCCATCTGTGCAGCTGTTAACGTTACTCAGGGAAATATTCATAACAAGAGACGGAATCATGCAGTGTTTGCTGCAAAACATTCAGTGGCCTTACATAAGGACAGCTTTCTCCTCTTCCTCCTCACTTGAAGGAAAGTCACAGAAGCATCCTCTGTTACTGTTTATTTTTCATTAATGGAGAAATGGAGGTACATCCAGGGTGGGCAAGCTACTGGCTCCAGGTCACAAAGGTAGTGAAAGAAAAAGCCAGACTTTACATCCTTGCCTCCTAACTCCAAGGAAGTATGCACCATGAGAGCCAGATAAGCAACTCCTGGCAATGTACAAAGCCTGACGTGGGACGTGGGAAGGTTCAGGATGGGCAGAGCTAGGGACCCAGACACAACATGGCAAAATGATTCAGAGAAGAATTTTGGAATTGGACAGGTCTGGACTTGAATCCTGTTTCCATCAGTATTAGGAACTGAAAGTTTGTGTCTCCTTCCCTGCCTCCCAAAATTCATATGTTGAAGCCCTAACCTCTGGTGTGGCTATATTTGGAGATGGAGTCTCCAAGGAAATATTTGAGGCTAAATGAGGTCATAGAAGTGCCCTTGTTAGGGTCCGTGATCAAAGAAGTGAGACTGATGCAAAGCGAAGGTCAAGCCAAGCAAAGCTTTATTTCGCGCCAAGTATCGAGAATCAAACCGACCAGTCAGGGCCGCCTCTTACAGAGAGAATCACCCCTTCCAGCCTTACAGACTAACTTTTATAGGGCAAAGGCCATGTGGTTGAGCCTGGCCACACACAGGTGGCCAATGAGATTGTAACACACAGAGAAAGTTGCATAGTCATGCTAGGTCACACATGGGTGGCCAATTGAATTACAATTCACCCCACAGTAGCTTTTTGAACTAGCCTATCACCTTGGTCAGAATTGGCGCCCGAAAGGCGCAGCCTAAATTCTTTAGGGAGATAGTGTTTGGATGTCTCCACCTGGCCTGACCCGTCCTTCTATTTGGGCTCTGTTAATCTGGGACTGGTTGATCATATTTTACTAGTTTCCCAGACTTGCTTTTAAGTAAGTTCCCCTGGCGGGGGGTGGGGGGGGGCAGGGTCCATTTAAGTTTTACTGCATAAACAACAAAATGGCTGTTCAACTGAGAGGGAACCGCTCTGGCTAAATAGGCCCTTACAGCCTGATCTATTATGATTAGGGTCTTCAGAAGAAGAGACACTGGAGAGCTCTCTCGCTCTCCATCGGCATGCATGGAGGAAAAGTCACTTGAAGACAGAACCAGAATGTGGTTCGCTGTGAGCCAGGAAGAGAGGGCTCACCAGAAACCAAATCAGCTGGAACTTTTCGTTTGGACTTCCAGCTTCCAGGACTGTGAGAAAAGTAATTTCATCGTTTAAGCCACACCATATATGGTGTTTGGTTATGGCAGATTGAGCTGGCAAAGACAGTCGGTATGAGTTCTGTGAATGAACAAGTAACCCTTCTCAACCGCCATTTCCTCATTGGTCGAATGAAGATAATAGCGATCATACTTCATGAAATTGTTACGGTCATTAAGTGAGGTAATGCATTCAAAGAACATAGCCAAGGGACCAGCATATAAATGTTAAAAAACTTATTCACTCACCCTCTTTATTTAACAGATATTGATCAAATATCTGCTTTCTGCATAAGCATTGTTCTGGGTGCAGGAAATCCAGGAATAACTATGAAAAATAAGATGGAGCTCACAGTCTAGCTGGGGAGGCAGATGATAAATAAGGAAACAATATTTGTGGGTTATAACAGTTGTCTTTTTTTTTTTTTTTTAAGATTTTATTTATTTAACAGAGAGAGAGAGATCACAAGTAGGCAGAGAGGCAGGCAGAGGGGGAGGGGGAAGCACGCTTCCTGCTGAGCAGAGATCCCAGGACCCTGAGACCATGACCTGAGCTGAAGGCAGAGGCTTTAACCCACTGAGCCACCCAAGCGCCCCTATAACAGATGTCTTGAAGGAAATAATCAGGTAAATGAGAGAATCCGTGGAAGCCACTTAAGACAGGGTTGTCAGGGAAGGTCTCTCTGAGGAAAATATTTGAGTCAGGGACCCAAAGATTGAGAATGTGCCAATCATCTGAGTAGCTGGTGAACAGCCATTCCAGGCAAAGTGAACGGATGCTAAAGCCAGGAGGTGGAAGAGGCTTGGAGCACTCCATGGGAGAGAGAGCAGCCACTCTTTTTTTTTTTTTTTTAAATATTTTATTTATTTATTTGTCAGAGAGAGCGAGCGAGCACAGGAAGACAGAGTGGCAGGCAGAGGCAGAGGGAGAAGCAAGCTCCCTGCCGAGCAAGGAGCCCGATGTGGGACTCAATCCCAGGACGCTGGGATCATGACCTGAGCCGAAGGCAGCTGCTTAACCAACTGAGCCACCCAGGCGTCCCGAGAGCAGCCACTCTTAATGGAATGAGAGAGACGGCAAAGGGAGGCAGGGGCCAGAGTATACTGTGCCTTGTGAGGTATTTTCTATGAGCAATGGACAGCTATCAACTGACTCTTCGTGGGGGGGGCGATGATGTGGTCTGCTGTGCGGGTGTTAGAGCTGACTGGGCGTTGTGTGGAGAATGGATTTGGGGGATGTGAGCAGAAGCAGGGAACTGCTAGGTGACCTTCACACCAGTTTGGGAAAGAAGGATAGTGGCTGAGACAGAGGTGGGGAGGAGAGCTCAGGTGCTGATTAGGATGGCAGAAGAACAAGAAGAGTTAGTGCTAGATTTGAAGGGGCTGGGGAGAAGGGAGGTCGAGATGACACCCTGGATTTCACATGGCACTGTCAACTGACCACGGATGAGAGACGGGGTGGGGGAAGTCAGGAAGGAACAGGCTGGAGAGCCTCAGGGACCTGCAGAGGTTTGCAGATCACACTTGGAGAACTGCTAATCTACGGAGTAACAGGAGTGTAGTCCTCAAGGGGTTAGAAGAGATGAGGTAGAAAGCACAAATAACGGAGTGGAGCATGGAGACAGAAGGGACAGTTCTTCCCTTTTAATAAGTAAGAGGCAAGAAGGTTGGTACATAGTTTCTTGAAAGTGATTTCAGGCCGTTCCTCCCTGCTAGCATGTATTTTCTCAGTGGAGTCCAAGTCAAGATCATCAATTAAGAAAAATGTAAGAATGGATTGGGGAAATTTAAGGAGAAGGAAAAAGGTGTGAACTGGTTGGCTTGGTAAGCGGGAAATGAATTTGCTGGAGAAGCATAGTAAATTTTTCAGGCAGTGCTCATTTGACATTCGTGGGCATGAAATGAAAGAGAAACACAGCAGAATTTTATGCTTCTTTTTCTCGGGAATTTCAGCTGCTTGGGTATCGGCACAGAAAAGGCACATAACTTGGTTCAATGACTGCCCAAGTTTTTCTAAATGAATACAATAGAAAGAGAGAAAGAGAGGGAGAGAAATAGTTGGCTGAGCAAAGGCGTTGAGGGTGACTGCAAGGGAGGAATTGTTTAAACTGGGTGAGAAGAATCTGAAGATGATGGTCAAGGACAGTAGGAAAGGGATGGGTTGGGTAGCCTGGAAGTTTTGATAAGGCGGTTGTCAGGGAGTGGGATGTTTGAAATCAGGGCGGAGCTGCTGTCCACAGCAAGGTCGAGGGTGGGACCATGGGAGTGGATGTTTGTGATTGGGGAAGGTGAGAAAGGCAAGGAATAGAGAGGTCGTGGATTTGGGTAGTCTGCTCATGTGTATGTTGAAGGCATCCAGGAGATGACCAACTTGAAGCCTGAAAGCAAAGCCTTCAGTGAAAGAAGGAGGATTAATGCCCGGTGAATGGAGGGGCAGACATTGGACAACTACAAGGTGTGTGTGTCTGTAACCTGAAGGCAGGAGCTTCAAAGGAGCTGCAGTTTTAGAGAGAGGAAGCTGGGAGAAATGGTTTACTAGGTGCAAGAGGTGCGAGAGGATACTCACCTCACCCCCTAGCCCTGAGATACACCTGGTGTGAGAGGGAACAGGGCCTTGAGAGGCTGTGAGAGAAGCATGGTCTCAGGGGAAAGCTGGGTTTCCAGAAGGCCAGGAGAAGAGGGGGTGGTCGGAGCAATGGGGACATGCGGGAGTTTGTGGATCACGGATCTAGCTCTGGAGGGCTCTAGAAAAGGGCTTGAGAGGACCATGACGGGTGAAGGATTGATTTGGATGATGAAAAATACACAGCACTAGCCTTGAACTTCTGTGAGCTCTTGAGATGATGTATTGACTCTCCTCCCAGTGAAACTTGGTGGGACAGCAAGAGAGAGAGGGCCATGAAATGTCTCTCTTTCAGGTCAGCCTGTTATTATTAGGTACAATTGTCATCACCCAGCTCGTCTCCCTGCCTCAGGGCATAACTAAGTATAGATCGTCCTACTTTCAGGTCTCCCAGAGAAAGTGATTTTATAATTTCTCTTGATAATGCATCCCCTAGTTTAATAATCAGTACCAAGAACACTGCCTGACACATAGTAGGTGCCTAATAAGTACTGTTTGAGTTTGTTGGAGTTAACTGAATGCATTTATGGTGTCGAGATTTTCCTTTCATCTCCTTTAAATTTGCTCATGCTGTGGTTCTAGTCCATTGTACTACTGTGACAACATGGATCCCATAATTATTTTCCCATTTCATAATTTCCAATATCACAGATAAGCTGTTCTGTGTAATCTTTTACTCAAATGCTGTTTCTGCTGTTATTTAGTTGTATCATATCTGCATCTCAGGTCTCCTCAGCCAGATTTAAATACCCTCTGTGGTAGATAGTGGTTTGCAGATTCCCTTCTCCACAGTGTCTACTGTAGTGAAGGCAGAGCGCTAATATTTACTAGTCACTTTTTGAAAAAAAAATCAATATACTCTCGAGTTAATTCTCTCTCTTTTTTTAAAGATTTTATTTATTTGACAGAGCACAAGTAGGAAGAGTGGCAGGCAGAGGGAGAGGGAGAAGCAGTTTCTCCACTGAGCAGGGAGCCCGATGCAGGGCTCATCCCAGGACTCTGGGATCATGACCTGAACCTAAGGCAGCCGCTTAACCGACTGAGCCACCCAGGCGCCCCTTGAATTAATTCTTGAATTAATAAATACTTATTTGAAAGTTAATGTGTATTCCTAGACAGCCACTGATGGTCCTGTGAACCAACACCTGATCTGACATCCAGACTGCCTGGGGAAAGACTGTGGCTTGTGACCTTGGGCAAGATCCTTAATGTTTCTGTACCTCAGTGTCCTTGTCTATAAGTGAAGCCAGTTAAGTTATGACAAATTTGTTGTGATGAATAAATTAATATGTATAAATGCATATTCATGGAATACTTTAATAATGGTAAAATACTCAAGCCAGATCCCCAATAAGTGCCTACTGGTCTATTCAAGAGACTGTATTATGATGGAAGAGTTAGGCACACCCTCTACAAATAAAATACTATTAAATGTTTCACTTCTCAGGTAGTTATAACAGGACCAGATCGGTGAGGTTAGCATAGAGAAAGAAATGCCCCTCCCCTTTATAAAAAGGAGAAACATGAGAAAAACCTAGTAAAACCTAAGTTGAGGCTTCCTGAAATAAAGACAGGGACTGACAAAAAAATGAAAGGCCATAGCATGAGGCTGAGGGCTTTGAGAAAATGTTTTAATATACAATTACAGAAACAGAAAATGCTGCATTCAGTAAATGCCAGAGATGAAAAAAGAACAGAAAAAATAAAAAATACCATTGCATGGATTATTACTTGCTTCTGTTCACAAGGCACCCAGACCCAGAGCCCAGGAGAATAGAGAAGTAGGAGGTAATGAAAACGCTATTGTAACTTTTGATGAAAAGCAGGCTGGGGAGCACTTCACAAATGGGAACTTGGCAGAATTCTCAGAGTACAGGAATGTTCCTCAGGGGTAAAGAAGGGGGCATTTGCATTAACGTGTTAAAGAAAAACTAAGGTAGGTCTAGAGGTCAGAATCAAAAAGGTGATTTACATTCAAGGACGAATGTAGATCTTGTTTCATCGAGCAGGAAAATTAATGAAATAAGATATTAAAAAAGTAAGTCTAGAGACTTAAAAAATGATAAAATTCAATAAAGGTTTTTTTTATTTTTTGAAAGAAAGTGCAATCAACTCAAATTCCTTTTCAAATACTTGGTCCCTGAATAGGCAAAGGAAGACATTATTATGCATTCAACATATTCATTTTTCAGTATTAGGTTAGACTCTATAAGCTACCTATAAACATTTTAATTTCAAAGTAATGTCTTTTAGGTTTTCAAAGTGATGGGATTAAATGTGATGTTTGATTTATTTTTTCACAGTTGATGATGTGCCATTTTGAAATAAAACGTTTTTATAAAAATTTATGTATAAAAAGTCACATTGATTAAAAATTGACCAAAAATTGACCAAATTGACCCTAAACTAAAGGGAATTGGAACTGGTTTGCCTGTGTTGGGGGAGAGGAAGGTGGGGTCCAGCAGCCTCAGAAGCGGGCGTCAGAACTGCTCCCTTCCCTATCTGGGTGTGTAGTCTGGAAGAAGTCAGGATGACACAAATGTGATTTTCAGCTGACCCAGCATTGGGAGGTGTGGCTCATATATTCAAGACAGCAAAACCAATGAAATCTGACTCAGAAACACTAGAAATACTGCCTTGCAGTAATTTTAGAAAAGAGAAAGAGAGAGAGCAAGGCCAACACTGCACAACATTTAATTCATCAGCACTGACTGGAACTTGCTGTGGCATGGCAGGAAGGACAGAGGGGTTTCTGCAGTCAGAAATCCTGAGCTCAAGCCCCCACGGGGTCTCTCAGGGATGAAGTACTCTTGGGCAGATCCTTTAAACTCCCCAGGCTTCAATTTTCTCAACTTTTTTTTTTTTTTAAGACTTATTTATTTACTTAGAGAGAGAGAGAGAGAGAGAGGCAGGGGAGGGGCAGAAGGAGAGGGAGAGAGAATCCTAAGCAGACTCCACACCCAGTGTGGGGCCCAACATGGAGTTGGATCTCACAACTCTGAGATAATGACCTGAGCCAAAACCAAGAGTCGGATGCTTAACCAACTGAGCCACTCAGGTGCCCCTTCATTCTTCTCATCTTTAATTAGAAAATAGCTTTCTAAAGCACCGCAGGTATGTTCATAGGGATTGTTCCAAGGGGCTGTAGTGATGACGGCAAGGGTAAGATTTATTCAAAATACAACAAAACGATAGAAAGAATGTCAAATTTAGAATCAAGCAGACCGGAATTCACTGAGAGTCAAATCATACATAGCTTTTCTTCTTAGTGACTGTTGAACTTTGGGCAAGTTTGACTCACTCCATTTTTTTTTTTTAAAGGGATCTATCCCATATATTGGAAGGAGTAAAGCATTTATTTTGCTCTAGAAATTAAAGAAAGGGTCATTGATTCTCATGGAAGGATCTTGAAAGGCACCAAGAAGGTGACTTTGAAGGTGGCTGCTTGAGGGAAGGAAATTTCTAGGGACTAGAAGAAGAATAGTGTAGGTGAGTTGGAGAATCTTTTCAGGCTGGTGTCTTTGGCAAATAATGGCCAATATTATTGAGCATTGTATCAGTTTTCTATTGCTGCTGTCACAAATTACCACACATTTAGCAGCTAAAACAATGTAAATTTATCTTTCACAGTTTCTGTGGGACAGAGGTCCAACATCTAACCTAGCTAAAAATCAAGCCCATGCTCCCTCCTGAATTCACTTCATGGGCAAGAATTCACTTCCAAGCTCATTCAGGGTGTGGAAATGAGTTCTTTGTGGTTAGGACTGAGGTCCCTGTTTCCTTGCTCTCTGTCAGCTGAGGGCCACCTTCAGCTCCTAGAAACCTCTCTGTGGTCCTCCTCTGTAGCCTACTCCATTCTTTAACCCACAGGGGTGGGTCCTAGTCTTGTTTCTAGTTTCTCTGATGACTTCTGCTGCTGTGTCTCTGTTTTCCGACATGCCTCTTGAATAAACCCAGCTATCAAATCACACTCTGTGCTGCAGCCCATGGCTCCATTTTCGTGGGTGAGGACAGGGTGGAAGCTGGGAGGGGGACTTCATGGCCCTTTGTCCTGCTCACCTTCACCCTGGGGTGGTGTGCTGACTGGAGAGCCTGGCTTCTGCTGGGAGCAAACGTGATGTGCTTGAGGAGATGCCTTTGGGCAGGTGTCTGAGAGCCAAGGTGTGAACCCAGGATCCACCGGGGCAGTGGCACTGGAGGGAGGGCAGTGGGAGCGTCTGCCTGACCTCAGGGGGCGCTGACAGGTACACAGGCAGGCCCTGGAAGCCAGGGCCAAGCAGGAAGGCATGAAGCACCTTGCACCAAGGGCAACCTGTCAGCAGCCGGGGAGGGGGCACTGTGGGCCCGGGGGGCCCCGGACAGGCCAGCCTTGGTATCTGTTGCTATAACTGCCACCACACCCACATTTCTAGTACACCCCTGCCCCCCATGGTCCCGTTTCTGGTTTCCAGTTTTGGGGGTCTTTCAGGCTTAAGCAAGGCTCTACTTCTTCAAGGAAAGAGAAACACTTCCTGGGATTCTCAGGGTAACCTGTGTCAGGGTCCTGCCATGGTGGGTCCCCATGCTTCTCCGAACTTCCAGGGACACAGGGACAGCTCACAGAGTCACTGTTAGGCTGCCAGCCTCAGAGTGGATTTTTTCTGAGGGACTCAGTAGGGACACCCATGAGCACTCTGGCCTCTGGGCCACCTCTTTCTAGTCTTCCCATGGTTTGTCTTTTAGGATGAAAAGCCTTTTCCAGGGTCCTCTCTTGCTCTGTGCCCGTATACCTACCTGCCTATAGATGAAGCTTGCCAGAAGCAAAGCAGCTCAATGAGGACTCTGGTGGGTGACTGACCAGCTCATCCTCTCACGGGAGCCCAGACACAATGCCCCTGTGTAAGTAAATCCCCCAGCCAACAGGTTGGTCCTGGATCCCAACCATGAACCAGCAAGTGCCTGTGGAAGAGCACCCAGGCCTTAGATCACGGTGTTAGGGCTGCTGACGGGTGGGACCTGACAGAGGCCCCATCTCAGATTTGGGCCCTGCTGGGCAATTGCTCCTCATGCAGCCATAACCACTGTGATGGAAGAGGGGACAGAACCCCCGTGCTCCTCTGGAACTTCTGGGGGCCCACTGTTACACAGGAAGGGGCGGAGACTGCAGGCTGCGTTTTGCCAGCTCAGTCTGCTGGGATAAGGAGGTGAAGCTTGGTCATCAAGGAGGGGAGGTCAAGGTCATTAAGGAGGGGAGGGAAGGATGGATGGGCTGGCCTGCAGGTGCAAGGGACCCCACATGGAGTCCACCCTGGCCTCCCTGGCTCCAGAGTTAACTGCTTCCACACTGCCCCAGTCCTGGCCCTCCAGGCGGGGCCTGTGCCCAACTGAGGCAGGTGCATCTGCCACACCCTAGGCAGACTCTGTCCCCTGAGATCTCCAGGTGTTGGGGCATGCCTAGGCCATGGAACAGAGAGCCTGGGACCTGTTTCTGGGACCTGGGGGCCCACGTCTGAGGTGTGCCCGCTCAGGTGTGTTGGGAAGAACTAAAGGTTCCAGCAAGACTGTGGTACACCCTGCCCAGGGGGCACATGCTCGGGCAAGCCGGCGAGCCAAGTCAGCCCAAGGAGGCAGCCATGGCCCCTGGCAGCGCCAGCTACTCCACATGGCCAACATCCTGCTTTAGCTCCTCACGCTTATGCTGCAGCTGCTGATTCATGGCTGTGTAGGCCAGGCTGTGGTGGTGAGCGGCTCCAGCTGGACCTGTGTCCTCTGCCCTCCCAGGGAAGCTTGGGGAGTCTTCCCCAAGTCTTCGCCAAGTCTGGGGTCCTTGGTGGGTGCTTCCTACACATCCTCCATGATCTGGTCCACCAAGGGGGCCCCTGAGCCTGTTGTCGGTGCCTCTCTCTTCTTGACCATAGAACCCCCGCCAACCCCAAGTGTGCAACCTGAGCTGCCAGCACCACCCAGCACCCACTTCCACGTAGTGCTGCATCTATGCATCTCTTATGCCTCTAGCCAGAGAAAGCACTCTGCTTTTAAGGGCCAATGTAATTAGATTTGGCCCACCCACATCTCCCCATTTGAAGGTCCTTAATCTAAATTATATCTGTGCTATTTCTTTCTCAGGTTCTACGGATACAGGTGTGGACATTTGGGGGGACCATTCTCCCTACCAAAGCACTTTATAGGGGCCAGGCACTTCGCTAAATTCGTTCTATATGTAACCTCACTTAACCGCCTCAGTTAACTCCAGTAACTCACTAATTTAACCCTTTTGGTCACTCTCGGACAGAGGAAGCTGAGATTCAGAGATGTTAATCAGCTTGCCCAGAGTCACACAGTAAGTGTAAGAGCCAGAATTTGAGGGTAGGTTATCGGAATCTAGACCTCATGTCTCTGTAGAGGATAAACATCAAGAAAAAAAAGTCACCAGGTTGGAGGGCCTTGACCACCAGAGTGAGATGCACGGGCCCTTTTTTTGTGTGTAGCAGGGCTCCATGTCACCATGCGGGGAGAAAACACCCAAAACACAGATACTCTGTGGAGGACTGAATGGTATTTGGAAAGCATGGGTCAGACACATTCCTGGAGGATGGAAGGCAGATTACAATTTTCAAGAAACATTGTATTGGTCTCAAGAAATTATATTCTTGGAAAGAATCCAGCATGGTCTGTCAAGGCACAGATATGACCATGGAATAGATAAACAAAAAAAGTTATTAGCCTACCTTTTGGGAGGTCTCTGCAGGCTGGGATGGAGCCTGAATGAAGGTCACTCTTTGGTGTATTAAATATCTTCATGAGTGATCTTGGAATATGGGATCTTCATCCTTTTCAATGAAATTCCTGAAGATAACAAATGTCTCAAGTTATAGTCATCAAAGAGGACAGAAGAAATGTTGACAGGAAACATTCCCCATTCAACTTGGTGGGAGGGGGGAAGCAAGGAATTCAAAACACAGATAGTCACTAAGATAAGGAGTCTGAACAGAGCCACCATGATTTAAGAGTCCTGCAATAAACAGAAAAGACAGAGGAAATCATGAAAGTGAAATGTGGTAGCTAGCCTGAGAACCGGTTCCCGGATGCGCAAATTTCCAGATGTCACAAACTTCTGTGCTTTGGGCCACAGTTGGAGGGAGGCCCATGGTCATGCTCTGGGCTGGCTTCCAGGGTACCAGGGAGCAGGAGTAGTTTGGGGGGAAGCTGAGGCAGAGCAGCACAGAGAGGGTTGGAGAAAAGGGCCAAGTATGAAATGCACGTTACGGTGAGCAGTTGCACCTCTCAACTTGCCCACCTTGCCCTCTCCACTCATTTAAAGTCTTTGGGACTGGCCCACAGGGCCTGTGCTTTTCCCTCAAGAATCAGGAACCTCCTGGGATGCCTGGGTGGCTCAGTTGGTTGGGCGGCTGCCTTCGGCTCAGGTCATGATCCCAGCGTCCTGGGATCGAGTCCCACATCGGGCTCCTTGCTCGGCAGGGAGCCTGCTTCTCCCTCTGTCTGCCACTCTGTCTGCCTGTGCTCGCTCTTCTCTCTCTCTGACAAATAAATAAATAAAATCTTAAAAAAAAAAAAAAAAAGAATCAGGAACCTCCTGCATCTTCATGACGTCATTTTATGTGTCAGGCTGGTTGGTAATTACTGGCTTACTTGACTCTCTCCTTCTCCAGACTGGGGCTCCGTAAAGCCATTTGAGGAAAACACAATTTAGGAAGCTGTCCACAGAAGTGGCTTTAAATCTTTTTTTAGGTCTATGATCCCTTTAAAAATTTGATAAAAGCTATAGGTATTTTTCTCCTAGAAAAATAAATGCACAATCACAAAAATATTTGCATGCAAGTCTAGAGGATTCATGAAACCCCTTCAACCTGGAGGGAATCCCATGGTCTAGTGCTCCAGGTTAATAACCCCATTGTTACAGCAATAGCAAATGCTCAACTCTCTTGCTACAGTCTTCACCACTCCTTACCTCAGTGCTCCCCACCACATGCCTCCGTGCACTGGTAAACATTTTCCTGCTGAGCCTGGTTATGGTTTCAAAAATCTACCTCAACACAGTATTCTTAAGTAGTTCTACCAATACTTCAAAACGGGCACCAACTTCAATCCTGGGTGTAGCAAGAGATGCTAAGGGAAAGAATCAAGTCAAAGGAAATTTTCTAGGTGTTCCATCTAGAAAGGGAAAGGGCTGAATAGGATGAGGATGAGAAAAGGATTACTGGAGTAGTCAGTTGGATGCTTGGAAACCTAGGAGAGGGCACTTTAAGCAGAGCTGTGGGTTGCAGCCAGATTGCAGTAGGCTAAATTGGTGGGTCTCCTTGAATGTATTCTAAATAATCAATTGTATATATGGGGCAAACATACAAGGATGTTCACTATGGTATTATTAAACTAGCACCAGTACAAATTGAAAATAGTCTAAAAGCCAAATATTAGAGAATTTTGTTCATTTGATTTTAATGTAACCTTACTATGGAATAAGACGATATTAGTAAGAACTCCTTAAGTAACAGAAACTTGAATCAAACGAGTTCAAGCAAAGAAGGAAAAAAGGAACTTGTTAGCTAATGCAATTGAAGAGTGCAGAAATTGTCTGGATTTAAGCACATGCTGATCTTGAAATCTCTCTCCCCTTCCCTCCTTGCTTCCACCCTCTCTGCCTCCCTCTCCCCTCTCCTCTGAGAAAGATTCATTTTTAGAGCTCTCTCTACATGGTAGAGAGGATGGCCCCCAGGGCTCCAGCATTTCTAGAGTTCACTGTCTCCACACCAGAGAAAGCTTCTTTGTCTCACCTTCTAGGCCAGGACCCTGGCCCAAGAATATTGGTCCTGTTTGGGTCACTTGCCCATCCTTCAACCAACTGCTGTGTCCAAAGAGGTGGAGTACTGTAATTGGTTCGCTGGAGCACATGTGTCTTCTTTGACAAACCATCAGAGTCATATTGTGTGAGGAAAAGGCATCTTCCAAGGGAAGAATGATGATGCCCCCTAAAAACTGCCAATCATAATGGCAGACTTATTTTTTTTAAAGGTTTATTTATTTATTTGACAGACAGAGATCACAAGTAGGCACAGAGGCAGGCAGAGAGAGAGGAGGAAGCAGGCTCCCTGCTGAGCAGAGAACCCGATGCGGGGCTTGATCCCAGGACCCTGGGATCATGACCCGAGCCGAAGGCAGAGGAGCAACCCACTGAGCCACCCAGGCGCTCCATGTACTACAAGGTATTTACCTAAAAAATACAAAAATACTAATTTAAAGGGATACATACATCCTGATATTTATAACAGCAATATCTACAACAGCCAAATTATGGAAATAGCCTAAGTGTCCATCAACTGGTGAATAGATAAAGAAGATGTGGTATGTATGTATGTATGTGTATATATATATATATATATACACACACAGACACACACACACACATATATATATATATATATGAAGGAATTTTACACAGACATACAATCTTGCCATTTACAATGACATGGATGAAGCTAGAGAGTATAATGCTAAGCAAAGTATATCAGTCAGAGAAAGACAAATACCATATGATTTCACTCTATATGGAATTTAAGAAACAAAACAAATGGGGCACCTGGGTGGCTTAGTTGGTTAGGCGTCTTGCCTTCAGCTCAGGTCATAATCCCGGAGTCCTGGGATCAAGTCAAGGATCCCTTTTTTTTAAAAAAATATATGTAGATCTATGTTTATGAGCATGGAGGCTTTGGGGGATGGGGAGAGATTGAGTCCCAGTCACAGTTCTGCTGGAATTCTTGTGCCTGAACTGCCACCTGACACTTCTATCTCTTCTACTTCTCGAGACCAGTGACTACGTGGGGCGGGCAGGATAATGCCCCCTTCTCCAAAGATGTTCAGGCATGGGAAGCCTGTGAATATGTTGCCTTATTTGGCAAATGGGACTTTGCAGATGGGATTAAGAATCTGGAGATAGGAGATGACCCGTGGAAAGATGTTCCATTTACACTGTGAAGTGAGAAAAGCAAGTTACTGAACACAGTGTAGATATGACTTTATCTTTTATCTTTAAATCTTTTTAACTTCTTGATCAAATTCTTCACAGTGTAGGGATAGAGGGTACTTACCTCAATATTATCAAAGCCATCTATGAAAATACCACAGCAATATCATTCTCAATGGAGAAAAACTGAGAGCTTTTCCCCTAAGGTCAGGAACACAGCAGGAATGTCCACTCTCACCACTGCTCTTCGCATAGTACTAGAAGCCCTATCCTCAGCAATCAGACAACAAAAAGAAATAAAAGGCATCCAAGTCGGCAAAGAAGTCAAACTCTCACTCTTTGCAGATGATATGATACTTCATGTGGAAAACCAAAAGACTCCACTCCAAAACTGCTAGAACTTGTACAGGAATCCAGTAAAGTGCCAGGATATAAAATCAATGCACAGAAATCAGTTGCATTTCTATTCACCAACAGCAAGACAGAAGAAAGAGAAATTAAGGAGTCAATCCCATTTACAATTGCACCCCAAACCACAAGATACCTAGGAATAAACCTAATGAAAGAGGTGAAGAACCTGTACTCAGAAAACTATAAAGTACTCATGAAAGAAATTGAGGAAGACACAAAGGAATGGAAAAATGTTCCATGCTCATGAATTGGAATAACAAATATTGTGAAAATGTCTATGCTACCTAAAGCAATCTACACATTTAATGCAATCCCTATCAAAATCCCATCAGTTTTTTTTTCAAAGAAATGGAACAAATAATCTTAAAATTTGTATGGAACCAGAAAAGACCCCGAATAGCCAGAGGAATGTTGAAAAAGAAAGTCAAAGTTGGTGGCATCACAATTCCAGACTTCAAGCTCTATTACAAAGCTGTCATCATCAAGACAGTATGGTACTGGCACAAAAACAGACACATAGATCAATGGAACAGAATAGAGAGCCCAGAAATAGACCCTCAACTCTATGGTCAACTAATCTTCGACAAAACAGGAAAGAATGTCCAATGGAAAAATGACAGTCTCTTCAACAAATGGTGTTGGGAAAATTGGACAGCCACATGCAGAAGAATGAAACTGGACCATTTCCTTACACCACACAGAAAAATAGACTCAAAATGGATGAAAGACCTCAACGTGAGACAGGAACCCATCAAAATCCTTGAGGAGACCGCAGGCAGCAACCTCTTTGACCTCAGCTGCAGCAACTTCTTCCTAGAAACATTGCCAAAGGCAAGAGAAGCAAGGGCAAAAATGAACTACTGGGACTTCATCAGATCAAAAGCTTTTGCCCAGCAAAGGAAACCGTTAACAAAACCAAAAGACAACTGACAGAATGGGAGAAGATAATTGCAAACGACATATCAAATAAAGGGCTAGTATCCAAAATCTATAAAGAACTTATCAAACTCAACACCCAAAGAACAAATAATCCAACAAGAAATGCGCAGAGGACATGAACAGACATTTCTGCAAAGAAGACATCCAGATGGCTAACAGACACATGAGAAAGTGCTCCACATCACTTGGCATCAGGGAAATACAAATCAAAACCACAATGAGATACCACCTCACACCAGTCAGAATGGCTAAAATTAACAAGTCAGGAAACAACACGTTGGCGGAGATGTGGAGAAAGGGGAACCCTCCTACACTGTTGGTGGGAATGCAAGCTGGTGCAACCACTCTGGAAAACAGCATGGAGGCTCCTCAAAAAGTTGAAAATAGAGCTGCTCTATGACCCAGAAATGGGACTACTGGTTATTTACCCCAATGATACAAATGTAGTGATCTGAAGGGGCACGTGCACCCAAATGTTTATAGAAGAAATGTCCACAATAGCCAAACTATGGAAAGAACCTAGATGTCCATCAACAGATGAATGGATAAAGAAGATGTGTTATGTATATATAATGGAATACTATGCAGCCACCAAAAGAAGTCAAATCTTGCCATTTGCGACGACGTGGATGGAACTAGAGGGTATTATGGTGAGTGAAATAAGTCAATCAGAGAAAGACAATTATCATATGCTCTCTCTGATATGAGGAATTTAAGAGGTGGGGGAGCTTGGGAGGTAGGGAAGGAAAAATGAAACAAGATGGGATCGGGAGGGAGACAAACCATAAGAGACTCTTATAAAACAGACTAAAGGTTGCTGTGGGGAGGGGCGTGTGGAGAGGGTGGTTGAGTTACGGACATTGGGGAGGGTATGAGCTATGGTGAGTTGCTGTGAGTGTGTAAGCCTGATGATTCACAGACCTGTACCCCTGGGGCAGATAATACATTATATGTTAATAAAAGTAATAAATTTTTAAAAAAGAAAAAAACCTGTTTAACTATTTATGTACATATATGCATAGAAAAAAGTTTAGGAAATGCACTCCTAGGCAATAACAGAGTTATTTCTGAGGGTTGTGATAGATTTTTTCCCCCTTTTGCTTGTATTCAGTGTCTAGCTCTTCTACCACGAGCACAGATGACTTACATAGTTCATAACTATGAGCCAAAGAGGTGAAGAAGAGGAAGCAGGCATTAAAGAGGAAGGTGAGATGGTATTGTGAGTGGGAAGCATGTTGAAAAAAAGTTGTTTGCTTATTTATTTATGTATTTATTTGCACGGGAACACCTGTTTATCTGCTGAGGCAATAGGCCTGGGGATGCTGAAGAAGGAGAAGATGCACAAACAAGGACCTTAAACAGGAAGTAGCATTTCTAGGAGTAGGGGTAAGGGGAGGACCTCATAAGGACTGAGAATGGGCCCCTCGATGGGGCAGGAAGGAGTGAGGAAAGGCTGGGAAGAAACGAAGCAGCTTCTAATGGGAAGGGAAGGTAGTCAACAACCTAAGTCTTTCAAGCAAAGCAGCATGTGGGCGTGGGGGCCAGAGTGGGTTGGGGACTTCAGAAAAGTGGAAATAGTTGGAAATTGTGCTGTGGGGAATGGGATGGGGATCCACTAGGATGATGGGACTTTTTGAGTAGCACTGAGGGCCCAGCTGAGGTTAGATAACAGGGATTTGTTCTTGTGCTAATCATAGCAGAGGCATGACTTTTTCTGGGGACACTGAGCAGCTTGGGGACAGAAGCAAAGCCAGCAGGGAGAAACCAGCACACCTAACTACATGCACCAAGACTTCGGATTCTGAGTGAGGGGCTCCTCACTGGATCTTAGTGACTCCCACTGTGCTTCCTGATTCAGTTCTTTGATTAGGAGCCCACGTCATTGCTCTTCCCTGGGCCATATGTGATGGTTGCTGGGTATCATGCTGGCCTTGCTGAGATGAATCCAGGAGCTCGCCAGTGAGGGTGTTTGAGAAGCCAAAAACAAAAAGCAAAAGCCAAAATAACACAGGGAGACAAAGGATGTAAGCAAGTGGTGCCATTGCACTACTGGGAGAACCCAGGAAAAAGGAGGAGGGGCCAGGGTAGCTTTCAAAGCAGAGAGAAAGCCCAGGCTGATCTACAAAGGATGAGTAAGAGTTACCAGGCTGAGTAAGCGGGGAGGGCATCCCTGGAAGGGGAACCACATGAGGAAAGGAGGAGGCATGCAGCTGCATTCTGTGTACAGATAGCCCCACACAATGGAGCGTCATTACAGAGTGACATAAAGGGGGGCATGGTGGGAGACAGGGCTGGAGGGGGCAGTCAGGGACTCATCCCAAAAGGCAGAGGAAAATGGTCCTATGAAGGAGCTTGAGAGAGCAAGATCAGAGAAACAATAAGAGTAAAAGACGAGTATGGCCCCTGCATCAGATTAGTCAAGAGGTAATTAGGAAGAAATGATTGACATACCAAGTGTCCTAAAGATGCCCAAGGAGAACATTTCAAAAATCTTATCAACAGACTTGGCAATTAGAGCACATGTGACCTTTGCCAAATGAGTGTTGATGGAGCAGTGGGCACTGAAGACCACACAGAATGGCGGGTAGGGGTGAAAATAAAAAGAACAAGTGGAAATCACCACCAGAGCACTCAGCAGAATAGACAAGGGAAGTAGGAGTGAGAAGGAGTCGGAATTTTAGAAGAGGACGTGTGCATTTAAGGATTGGAGAGAGTCTAACAGAGGCTGTCAGGAAGGCACAAGAGAGGTGGAATTTTAAGAAAGAAAATATAATGACTAGCACAGAGCCCTTGGGATGGGAAGGGGTGAGTCTCGACAGGAGGAGGGATACCTCTTTCTCTGAGTTTAAAGAAGGGGTATGAGCACGATACAGGTGTAGCTACATTGACGAAGAGGGAGCAGAGCTATCCTTGTCTGACTGCCTTCGTTTCCCTTATGCAGCAGGCAGCATGATGGTCCCCTAAAAGTGAGGAGGTGAAGAAAACCGAGGAGTTAGAAGGAGAAGGCCCCTGAGAGGGCCATGGGAGCGCACGAGACCTGTGCAGGCTGCAGGAAGTGTGGCAAGGTCAAGTGTGGAAAGCGCACAGCTCAGAACCAGGCAAATAAAGGCCCTCAGTAAACGGGAGAAATTATCCCCATGCAAGGACAATCTTGAGGATCTTGAGGGCCTAACAAACCTCAGAGGGGCAGAGTCCCGGGTGGGGGCAGTGATGGGTCCGAAGGCCAATGACATATGGAACTTGAAGGCAGATGTCTAAAGAAAAGATTTTCTTTTTTTCTTTCTTTTTTTTTTTTTTTTTAAGGTAGTTTGAACACTGCTCTCTAGCATCTGGGTGTTCAGATTTGGAAAGAGAGCCAATTCTGAAAAACAAACAAAAATTGTAAATTCAGGAGCCATGTTACAATTCCAGAGGCAGAAACAACTCTAAATTCAGTCTCTTCCTGTTAGGGACAGACTAACCCCAGTGACTCCAAATCCAGAAAGATTAAATTGATAAACGTGATGCCACACTGCAGTCTGAGGTGACGTGGTTCAACATGGGCGGGGGGGGGGACAACAAACCCCATCCTGTTATTGGGACTGGTTGAATGGCTAGATCTCCTCAGAGTGTTTCTTATCTTATTCAGTCTTCTAGTCGGTCAACAAAGTCGACAAAAGCAAAGGCGGCCTGAGACTTTGTCAGCGTGTCCCCAGTTAAGCTGGATGTTCTCCGGCAGGTGCAAGTAGCAGGTGCAAACACATAAGTCCTTTTACTCGCTTGTGGCATCATGGGGAACAGGCTCAGAGGAGCAGCTCTGCTGTTGCACTCACTGGGGTCGATCCCATCTATCCCCGACTCAAAAGTGTCCCATCCCTCTGTAAGCCTCAGTTTTGTCATCTTTAAAATGTGTATGACATCAGCATCTATTTCCAAAGGTCCCTGTGAGCATTCAATGGGGTAATGCATATACAGTACCTGGCACTTTTGCCTGGCAGATGGAAAGTGGTCAATAAAAGTTAGTCCTTTATATTATTAATAGCCTGGCTTTTCTAGATCTCATTCTCAGTTTTTTAATGTCCTTCTACCTGCGAAGCTCTTTTCACTGATCCGTGAACCATAGTCAGATGAGATCCCAGAAGATGGTGTGGCCATGTTGTTTTTATAATATCATAGTTTGCCAAGCTCTGTGGATGACAAGGATGCCATTCAGACAGAGTGCCTTCAAACAAAAGCAGCTGAGTGGGTCTCATTAGTAGCATTAGTGTCCTAAGAAGGGAGAAGCACAGCTCCTCTTTAGCTAGAGGTCTTCCGGCCTGCTCTCTTTGAATACTGGAGTCATAGGAGGAATAAGAGAGAAATTAAAAACCTATTAGCCTCCAACTGAGACTTTTCCCCATAAAGAATCAGAAAAATTAAACAGGAATTGAAAAGGGAATAACTTTCTTATATAGGTTTGTGTTATTTAATGCTGTGTCTGTATGTCACGTACTCCCAATTGTGCATCTCCCATGCTGGTCTAAGGTAGTACATTTTACTCCTTAGTCCAGAAGCTTTTCTAAGGTGGAGAGTGAGCTGTGTCAAGATGGGGAAGTAGCCAAGCAGGAGGAGCTCTGAGGCTGTACCCCCAAGTTAGAGAAGCTCTGCTTTTTTTCAGTTCTGTGAATTACTTCATTTTTTAAAAAAGATTTTATTTATTTGAGAAAGAGAGAGCACAAGTGGGAAGGAGGGGCTGAGGGAGAGGGAGAAGCAGGCTTCCAGCTGAGCAGGAAGCTCAACATGGGGCTTGATCCCAGGACTCTGGGATCATGCTCTGAGCTGAAGGCAGACACTTAACTGACTGAGCCACACAGACATCCAATTACTTCATTTTTTAAAGGGTTATTTGCTAGAAAAGAAAAATCTTGAAAGCCACTAGCCTACTGATTAATAATATCCATTTACCATACATTTGCTATGGGCTAGATACTTTATATACTTTAAACTTCTCTCTACAAGGTAGCTTACTAATGGAAGAGGCAGTTGATACTCTGAAAGATTAAGGAATCCATCCAAAGTTATTCAGCTCGTAAGTGTTAGAATTGGCATTGCAACCGAGTCTGTCTGCTCCCTTTCCACTTTTACATCTTGCTTTGGAATTCTTTCAATTCAACAAACATTTATTAAAATTCTACTACTTTCTAAGCACTTGTTAGATTCTGGGATTAGAAACTCACAATCTATTGGAATAGAAAAGCATGTGAATAAATATTTATACAAGTGTTTTGGAATGCTATGCTCCAGTGAAACATGGAGTGAAGAGTGGTGAGTTCCAAGTGGTGGGGTGAGAGTGGTCATTTAGGCTTCTTACAAGTGGCGATGCTACAGGGCACAGTGACAAGGAGGAATGCTGGCAGAGAGGACAATGGAGAGTTGAGGAAGCCAGAGATTAACAGGCTTTGTATGTCATCCACATAAAGACGTACAGCCCTGGGGTCTGAGAATTGCATCATTTAATTGATTTACACTTTTCCCCCCCTTGTTTGCTCTCCTCTAATATTAGTTGTTTTGAAAAGTCCAGCCTTAGCTAAAGAATCTATGGGAGAGATCTGTTGCCATTTTAAGAGGAAAATGGAAAGATGTCTGGAGAAAGATAGAAAGGTATATGGAGGAGTAGCCCCTCTCCCATCAAGGAGTGTGGACTTTAGATAATGGGGAGCCAGTGAAGGATTATAATGCTAATTTATCATATCGTAGCTCTGAAGTCAAGTAGGGCCTCCTCGACCCACAAAATCCAGCTAAATTGGCCTCAGAGCTCCAATTTCCCAGCCTGGGGAAGCCCTGTGTCTCCCCCAGTACTTGTTCCCCAAGGACTGATTCTCTCATGGCTCATTTGTCTGTAGATTTTGTCTTCCTCCACTGCTGTCTTTGTGTTGCACCAAAGACGACCCCAGTCAGACATGAAAGTCAATGTCCAAAAGAATTCACTCACATAAAAGCACAAAGGATTTGACTAAATTTTGACTAGATTTGACTAAAGATTTCTTAGAGGCATCAGAAGATTTTACAGCAGTCCCATGAAGCTCCCCTTTAAGACATTCCAATTCTCTTCAAATTGGTCTTTCATGCTGTATCCGGCCCAAAGCACCTTTCCTCATTTCCTGAATTATCTGTTGGAACTTCAAATTCTTCTATTACTGAAAAATTCATCCATTTCCTGGACCCAGGAACAGATCTGGATTAGGGCCCAAGGTTTAAGATCAACTTCAAGCCTCAAGCATGTATAAAAGCTTCTAACTCCATCTCCCACAACTTTCAGGCCAAGATACAACATTTTTTGTAAGAGGAATCCTGGTGCATGGTTTCCCCTCTCTGGTTATTAAAGATTAAGATAAGAGTAGACTTTTGATCCAAATGAGCCAGGGATGCCTTTATGGCTCAGTCAGTTAAGCATCTGCCTTTGGCTCACGTCATGATCCCAGGGTCCTAGAATTGAGTCCTGAGTTGGGTTCCCGGCTCAGGCGGAGCCTGCTTCTCTCTCTCCCTCTGTCTGCCACTCCCCCTGCTTGTTCTTTCTTGACAAATAAATAAAATCTTAAGAAAAAAAAAAAGGCAAAGCCATACCAATGTTTGTAGTAGGCGACCTCCCTATAAGATTAAAATTCCCCTCACTAACTATGGGGGGAAAATGTGCCAGCACCAACTTCAGATGGGCAGGAGAGGGGACTCTTTTTCAGTCTTGTCAATGAAAAGAGTCAAGGTAATTCAAAGGAGATCCTGGATGGTTGGCTATCAATATGTACTCACCCATGCAGAAATGGGATGGGAGCTTTAAAGTTTTTTTTAAAAAATATTTTATTTATTTGAGAGAGAGAGAGAAAGGAGCAATGGGGAGGAGTAGAGGGAGGGAGGGAGAGAGAGAGAAGCAGATTCCCTGCTGAGCAGGAAGCCTGATGCAGGGCTTGATCCCAGGACCCAGAAATCATGACCTGAGCAGAAGGCAGAGGCTTAACTCACTGAGCCACCCAGACGCCCCAGGATGGGAGCTTTAAAGTGAGGGCCTAGGCAAAGGCTTTGGGAAATGAGGTCAGCTCGTTAGGGTAGCTAGTTCATTGCCATTCATGGATCCTATCTTATATGCGAAGAGGAGAAATCCTGAGAACAATTCAGCTCATGTGGAGTCAGAGCCTGTGCTTTGGAAGTAGGTGGCCATCTTTTAATCCCTTGCCTCATGAGTCTGGAGATAGTATTGGAATGAATTTTTTTGAAACATCCTTTGGTGGTAAGAGTAGAGATCCCTGGAAAAGATGATGGGAGGTCTGTCTGGGTTGTGGGGACTTTTGGTACAGATTCTATGTCTAAGTGACCTCAAGGCTCAGAAGAGGATTTTGCATTTTTCTGGTTTCTTTTGACTGGTTTACAAAGTGGTCTGAGGAAATACCTTCGTTGTATCCTCAAGTCCATGGGTAAGGCTGAATGAGGAAAATGGCTCTCCTCTTTCTCTCCATCAGGCCACCAAGCAGAAAGCAGAATCCATTAGGGTATCTTCTCTGCCCTTCTTTTATTCTTTCTCCTTGTCAGGCTTTCTGTAGACATTCTCTAAGTGGTACAAGGCTCAGTTACCTTCTCTGATATGCTAAGATCTCTTTTTTTATACCCAGTTATCTGGTATGTCTTTTCTTTCAAATGGAGCAAGGTGTGGGGTTGTTGAAAGGAGAGGAAGAGGAGGGGATGGACAGGGTCTCTTGTGCCTCTGTGAGTCCTAAATGATATAGGTCTTACTCTGGCTGCAGATCAGATATGCAAGATCCATGGGAGTCAGAGGCAATCACACCAGATCACCAGAATTTTGCTGCCATCAGGAAAAATTCAGGAGCACAGCCTGAAGAGCTGGTGGCTGGCCAGAACCTCACTGGCAGGACTTTGTGTTTAAACTTGGCCTACAACTAGTTGTGTCCCCATCCCTCACCTGCGCCAGTTCTCTCAGACAAAAGAGAATGGGGGTGGAGGATGGAGATTACATTGCAAATGACATCATGAGCTTCTAGAAAATTACCCCAAATTATTTCACAGCAGAAGGAAATGAATGGGTTCAAAGATATAGGAAGAAATCACAGGGCTTCACTCTGAGGCAGTTTGGTCTCATACACAGCAAATAAGCCACGAGTGACTAGACCTTCCTTATATTCTTGCTCCATCCCCACATTCTATGAAAAACATTATACCAGTATAGCCCTGTTTCAACTTTCTGTTTCCCAGCCAGAACACTGATAGAATAGGTCAAGTTGTCAGGAAGGGTGAGGGCCAGGGCTGGCCACTCATCACCAGGCCAGGGCCTGTGAGAGCTGTGGCCAGTGGAACTCTGCCAACCCAGGCAGACCGTGGCAACAACAGTGGCAGCGGGCATGTGGCTCCAGCAGTTGCTTTCTCTCCCTAGTGCATGGGAGCGTGGGGCGCTGGAGATGGGTCAGTGGAGCCTCAAGCTCAGACAGTTCTACTTTCTACTGCCCACTAATTACTGCATCACTTACCTCTCCTGACCTTGATCACTGTAAGATTTGGGTTCATGTGGTGAAAGGCAGCCACCTATATATTTATAATGGGTCCAAAAAATCGACAAACTAACTTCTCTTTAACTGTATGTGATTTCTGCTTTGAGCTATGATTCTATCTGGTGGTAGGAAGTTATTCTCCGCCTGTTTGAGCATGCCCACTTTTTTTCCTGGTGATGCTTCTAAGTGGTAGGTAGAGGTACAGAGGGCATTGGATCTGTAAGGCTATGTGCTAGCTTCTTCTGAGATTGGGTCCTCAATCTTATCTGTCCACATGGGTTGTTTTGGACTTAGTCTCCACTCTGACCTGAAAGCCCCTTTGGTTGTTTGTGACAGCCTGGGCCTCTCAAGAATGATTCTACAACTCCCGTGCCACGTCGGGACAGACCTGTTTTTATTAAACTGAAATTACCAGTCTTTTTGCCAAAGATGTATACATCCTGAGAACTTGAATTTTAAAAAATTTCTGAGTTCCTAGAAGAACATCTTTTTTCCCCCCACGCTGACAGTATTTCAGATGAGATCAGGCGCACGCAGGGTGGTAGAGCTGGAGACTCACAGTGATCATACTTCAATCTCAGTTCTCTTTATTTCTGGGAATTTTAAGACTACTCCTCACCCCTCCTTTACAGTCTTTAAGCCAGCAAGAATACAATGAGCTTCTTTAAGAGAATGTGTAATTTAATTTGGGAATACCACCCAGAGGTAGGAAAATACTACACACTCACGTAATGAGAGGGTTTCTGAGGCCTCTTTGAATGACAGACACATACACATACAGACATAGAAGGAGAGATGCCCACAACTCTAGTTGCAAAATTTCAGCCTCGGGTTAAACTTGGTTCTCCTCTTTGTTCTCAGTCTTCTTTCCCAGCTGGCACACTGGCATCTTTCTCTTTCCTCGAAGCCGATTCTAAATGAACCTCTCCTTGAAGCCTTGCCTCTGCCTTCAGTCATTTCTTCCACAACCCTTGTTCCTCTGATTGATTGACTCGGTCTATGTGAAATCACAGTTATCTGTGTATATCCCTCATCTTCTCTTTAAATCCAGACTTAGTGACGGCAGAGATTAGATTCTATTTCCCTCCACAAATGCATACGCTCCACCTCCTGTGTTTCAGGCGCTGTACTAGATAATTTAAACAGTGAGGGGGGAAAAGGGTCCCTGCCTTCAGGGACTTTCCAGTTTGGAAGTTGATATCACTCAGTCATTCAGGATTAGACGTGGTTTGTTGTATAAATGAATAAATGAATGAATAACTTCAGGTTTAGATTCACCCTGACATTGAAAGAGAGGTAACTTTTTTTCTTCTTTTGGAGGACTTATTACATACTCTGAGCTCTTGAGTACTTTGTACAAATTATTTAATTTAATCCTCCTAATGTCCGGACTTGGTGCTGCGTGTTTCATACACCTATTTCTAACCTTTACAGCAATCTTGTGTAGTAGATAGTATTGTCCCCATTTTACAGAGGAAACAACTGAGACTCAGTAAGTTTATCTCATTTGCCCGAAGCTGTGATGCTTATAGGGGCCAGTATAGGGATGTGAACCCAGGTCTGTCTGACTCCAAAGCCCAGAGCCATACTGCTGAGTATGGTGAGGTCATACATTCCAGAGAGCAAATCATAGGTAAGTCATAGGTGAATGTTGACGTAGGGAGTCTGTGCCCCTCAGGCACTTAATGGGGTTAGACCACACTGGTGACCTAAGGGCCCCCCTACCCCCACCCCCAGCCCTCAGTTAGATGAGTTCAGGTGAGAGCTGAGGCCAACAAGTGTTGGCATGCTATGTGCAGGTGGTTCCCAGGGGGCAGAGATGCTCTCACTTGGAATCACATTCAGCCAGGCAGTCAGGAGCCCCGGGCTGCCAAGGAACAAGAAGAGCCATTCAAGCCAATAGCACACTCCTCCCACTGAGCCCATAAATCATATTCCTTGTTTTAAAATTAGTGCCCAGAGGTGGGCCTTTTGTGGAAGAGATGCTGCATATGTAAATGAGCTAAATGAAAACCAATACCAAATGAATTTTAAGCCTTCAGCTCTGCAGCAAGTGGCCGCAGTAAGTCTAACAGATGGTGACGTTGGGGAGGAGGGAGATAAGCGTTGCTGCCTTTGCTTGAGGGATGAAACAGTTCCCTCAGCGTCTGCAGAGAATCAGGGCCAAGAGTAAGAGCAGAGAGCATTAAGAACACGTTTACTCTGTTGAGGCTTTGCAGACATGATCACATTTATTTATCACAGTCACCCCATGAGGTGAGCACTATTCTCCTCCTCAAACTACCAGTGAGGAAACAGGCACAGGGTGATTTAAGTCCCTTGTCCCATACCACAAGTCAATGGTGGCAGCAGGATTTGAAATCAGATGAAAACCAAAGACTGTGCTCTTAACCGCTACATTCTATGGCATCACCAGGCAAAAATGCCACAGAAGATCATTCTAATAATGGCCATCCATGAAACATTACCTCCCCATGCCCACACCCCTTTGCAACCTGTCAGTGCTGCCTCTCTCCTGAGGAGGTGGAGTCTACTGCTCCACCATCTTGTCTTTCATGTTGTTTTGAATCGGGGATAATCCCATGAGTTGCTTAGACTAATAGAATGTGGCCAAAGAGACACTGGGGGAGTTCCAGAGACTAGACCTCAGAAAGCTTTGCAGCTCCCACTCTTAGCTTCTTAGAATTCTAAGACTGCCATGTTAGGAAAAAGGCCAGGCTGTCCTCTTGAAGGATGAGAGGTCATGTGGAGCGGAACTAAGGCCCTCCAGACCACAGCTAGCACCAACTGCCAGTTGAATAAGGCCCTCTTGGATGTTCCAGCCTCGGATGAGCTCCCTGTGCCTGCAGCTGCCCCTGCGAGCCCAGGCACAAGCAGCAACAGAACCTCCAGTCAACCCACAAATCAGAAAAAAACTCAGTGTTTTAAGTCATTAAGTTTTGAGGTGATTTGTCATGTAGCAACAGAACATTGAAAGAGGTAGATTTTATATTCATTATCTATCTTGGACTGCCTGCTTTTTAACAATGTAGGGCTATATAATGGAGAATCACAGGAAATTGAGCTGGAGGGACCATAAGACGGCATCTACTTAGACCCTTCTATTTTATAGAGGTAGAAACTGAGACCCACACAGGAGAACTTGCCCTAAACCACTGTTTCTTTTTTTCTTTTTTTAATTTTTTTGTTTTTTATTAACATATAATGTATTATTAGCCCCAGGGGTACAGGTCTGTGAATCGCCAGGCTTACACACTTCATAGCACTCACCATAGCACATACCTTCCCCAATGTCCATGACCCAACCACCCTCTCCCTCCTCCTCCCCCCAGCAACCCTCAGTTTATTTTGTGAGATTAAGAGTCTCTTATGCAAACCACTGTTTCTAACCAATGCAGGGCTAAACCTGTCTAGATTCCCATGGCTAGAGCTCCTTGCTGTATGTTACTGCCTAACGACTCATGCAGTAAGAGCTATTTCCAACTAATTTCAAGGATGAACACTAAAAGCCATGTATCATTTACACCCTTCAATTCTCAGGATATCCATGCAATTAGACCGATATGCCAAGGACCCATAAAATGCCAGGAAGCAATTACTGGAAGGAAGGCAGTGAATTGTCATAACTGAGTATATACATTGTTTCTCCTGGGATCTGTGCCTTTATGGGCGTGCCAGCTCCCCGAAGATCAGATGTTCTCATCTTAGCTGCACACTGGAATCATCCGAGGGTTTTAAGGATATATGAAGTATGGTCCAGGCATCAAGAGTTTTAAGACAGCCCCGGGGTGAATCTAATGAGCAGCTGGGGCTGAGAACCGCTGCTATGGACTGTGAGTTCCCCAGGGCAGGATTTTTGTTTTTGCATCCCCTGGAGCACCATGCCACAGAGCGGTTGTTGACTGAAACCAGGGGCACAATGTGGAGAGGACTTAGAGCAGCTGTGGCACCGTGGAAAACTCGAGGGCTTTGACATCAGGAATATCTCTCTGTCTCTCAATGTTGCAACTTAGTAGCTGTGTAACCTTGCATGCAACAGTCTGTCTAAGCCACCTGTAAAGTGGATATAAAGATGATTCTGACTTCCCCAGGGTATCATGAAGCATAGCTGAGATGATTTAGCTTTAAGAAGCTCCTTGATAACAGTAAAGACCTGGTCAAGTACTGCTTTTTCCATTCAAAATAGAAATAGAGAAACTTTTGGGGGCACCTGAGTGGCTCAGTTGGTTAAGCGGCTAACTCCTAATCTCAGCTTAGGTTTTGATCTCAGGGTCATGAGTTCAAGCCCCACACTGGGCTCCATGCTGGGTATGGGGTCTTAAAAAAAAATTTTTTTTAAAGAAATAGAGAAGCTTTTTAAAAAATGGTAAGGCAATGAAAGGTGACTATATTAATTTAAGTAATAGAGTTACCAAAAAACTGATACAAATTACTTATAATTCCTCCATAAACACATTTATTTTGTTTTTTCTTCCAGATTTTTTCCTTTTTTTTTTTTTTACAAAATTTTTTTAAAGATTTTATTTATTTATTTGAGAGACAGAGATCACAAGTAGGCAGAGAGGCAGGCAGAGAGAGAGGAAGGGAAGTAGGCTCCCTGCTGAGCAGAGAGCCCGATATGGGGCTTGATCCCAGGACCCTGGGATCATGACCTGAGCCGAAGGCAGAGGCTTTAACTCACTGAGACACCCAGGTGCCCCAGATTTTTCCTTATTGTCTGTATGTGTGTCTGCATAAAAACACAATAAAAAACATATATAGAATTGTATTATGTTCATTTTCCACGTTAGAATTGTATTATGTTCATTTTCCACGTTAACAAATGTGACTTTTCATAAACATGAGTTGTAACTATTGTGATAGTTTTCTAACCTAGTGATTTGTTGAGCAATTGAAGGAGGTAAAATGACTAGGATGAAATGGAAAGAAGAGCAAGACCAATGCAAATTTGCAAAAAATGACACAATGTGTGTGCCTAATGATTGCTGAAAATCATTTGCAAGTTTCCACAGAAGCCTACTATTTCCTCCAGAGACTAATGTTTTCCACAAGAGCTTAGAAATGGACACAGATGAGTTGAATCTATCCGGTCATCCCTTACTAGAGAGACTTCCCTCTCTAAAGAGTCCTTGGTCACAGCTCGAAAATCCTTTGGGCCAACAGTGTTTATTTGCATATGGTTTCAAAGGTAGTAAGGAAGGGGATGGAAGGAAAACCAAAAAGTGCTTATTTAAGTTGACCATTTATTTGGGGAAAGCAAGTTTCATATCCAAGCCAACCTAGAGTTGTTCCCAAAGTCAACAGTTAAAAGAGCCAGAGCAAACATGCAGACCAAGTCTGCAAGGGTGCCATTGTCTGGCAGGGAATCTAGCTTTGGGAAGGACATGAAGAACAGTTTCTGGCCTAAGCCTCCCCTTTCATGGAACTTAATTCCTCGCAGCACCGGAGCCTCCACCTGTCTGTGGGCTGAAGGCCTTGCCCATAAGGAGACTGTGTTTACAGAATTAATAAAAGGAAGGGCAACTGACAATCTCAAACAAGAGGCCCCTTTTAAGGACATTCCCAGCACGGGCATGCTGAGTGAGTATGGCTCCCTCAAAATAAGGCCTGGGCCAGAGTGCTATCTTGTTCTGCTTGGACACCACTGCTCAGAACAGCCTTGGAATTCTTTTTAGCAAACTTTCTTTAGAGGCCCACAAGAAAAATTCAACCCTCTTGTCCGGCTCCTCACAGGCCTGGCTTCAGGCTTCAGAAGTGCTCTGGTGAAGGAGCCCAACAGACCGGTCACAGGGTCACTGGTGAAAGCAGAGGGGAGAGTAGACACTGATCTGAGCTTAGGGTGCAACTTGAAACCTCTATGGCTGTGGAGGTCACGTGGGAACTTAACAGAACTGGGCATGGATCCTGAATGGTGGGGACTCATGCAGTCCCCAATGAGTACTTGGCTCATTTTTTTTATAGTACCCCCCTCCAAGAGATATATATAGATCAATATTGCCATGAGGATCTTGTTTAGAATTAAAAAACAAAAAACAAAAAACCTAGGCCTGGGCACCTGGGTGGCTCAGTGGGTTAAGCCTCTGCCTTCAGCTCAGGTCATGATCTTGGGGTCCTGGGATTGAGCCTTGCGTCGGGCTCTCTGCTTGGCAGGGAGCCTGCTTCCTCCTCTCTCTCTGCCTGCCTCTCTGCCTGCTTGTGATCCCTCTCTGTCAAATAAATAAATTTAAAAATTCTAAAAAAGACAAAACAAAACAAAAAACAAGTAGGCCTGGCATTGGAGAAACCTATATATGAATTCCAATTTATCTACTTCATAGCTGTCTACTTGGTTAAGTCACACACTCTCCAAATTTCTTAATTTCCTTATCTATAAAGGATCATGACTCTTAAATTTTTATTTATTTATTTATTTGTCAGAGAGAGAGGGAGAGCAAGCAAGTGAGCACAAGCAGACAGAGTGGCAGACAGAGGCAGAGGGAGAAGGAGGCTCCCTGCCGAGCAAGGAGCCCGATGTGGGACTCGATCCCAGGACGTTGGGATCATGACCTGAGCCGAAGGCAGCCTCTTAACCAACTGAGCCACCCAGGTGTCCCAAGGATCATGATTCTTACTTCTATCATTTATCATGTGGGAAATTACCTTGATGCCATGGCAACCTCCAAGGTCACTACCAAACAAGCTAGTACTTCCCACCAGAGGCCATGGAACAGAAGCCCTCACTAATCAAATTAAGACACTCAAGTCACATGTATTATAAGATCAATTTAAAACACACAGTGAGAAGCAAGGGGGAGAGATTAGCACTCTGAGCTAGGGTATGAACACTATCCAAATCCTGGGGTAGACTGTGTTCATCTGTCCCATCTCTCTCTCTCTCTGCCACATCAGTCTTCTCCACTGATGATTTGGTTACAGGGCCAGAGTTGAGGTTCAGGCTAAGGGGCCTGCAGATGGAAAGGCCCCAGCTGAGAACACACACTTGCTCGATTTGCAGAGATGCAGGGACAAATACACCAGACCTCTAGCTGTAACTTGCCAACTCGCCTACTGAACAGCTCTGAGTC